>VALG01013302.1:0-12500 GCA_009835305.1 Ipomoea purpurea
GCAGGCGCTGCGGGGCGGATGATAATTGACCAACATGGCTTATAGGTAGGATGTAGCATTCTCAATGTAGAAGCGTGGCTACGACTTGCATCCGTCTCTCTCTACATGATCGTCGGAGCGTCACGAGCAAGAGCTATTTGATGAGGGAATAAGGTTATAGGTCACACAGCTTTCAGTGCCGACAGTTTAGCCACCCGTCACGGATTCCAGGTGGGTGCGCGCGCGATTCTCTATCGTGAGCCGCTACCCTTGCGGAGAATACTGAGATCGAGTGTAGTGGTTGTCGCCGCCTAGCGCGTTTTCTACTACTGTTCCCATACTTTTCCCGCGCAGCTATTTCTGGATTTCGCTTGGAGCCCGCGGTCGTAATTTGCCGAATTGATCCGAACTGTCAACTTGTGTGCCTCGTAGGGTATTTCCGTCCCTTTTTGACTCATCGAAGATTCTTCGGTCCGGAGGATGTTGTTAGCATGTTTATTATTGAGATGTCTGTGTCCTGTGTCGGGTTGGGCAGTGTAGTCCGTTAGCGACTGTCGCGCTGTTGGATTTTGGTCTGTCACTCTGTACGTTCTGCTTCGTTCGTGTCAGCGCATATATGTTAAGACACGGCCCTTCCTTTTCGGTCTGTTCTTGTGCCTGCATGGCCCAACATGGCGTGCTGAAGAGAGGATTGCCTCTTGACTTTTAGCCGCTCGTGGCGACAGCTTCATCGTTAGTTGTGGGCGGTGTCAGTCTGTCAGTCAGGCCGTGGAGTTTTTGCGCGTATCTACATGAGCTTGCCTTGGTTAGCTGAGAAAGAGAGACCCGGGGAGAGCTGAGCTCTCTCTGAGTTGTCTTCCCCTATTAAATTTGAGTTGCTATTTTGTAGATGGTGCTACTTTGCAGGGGCGGAATCTTTGTTGGGGTATTGTATTTGCTTTATATTAGCCTGGACCATGTCAGTGATAGGACCGGGATTACCGAACTGGCTGAGACTGTAAATCGTAACGGTTTGAGTTATGGTTGGTTCGTGTAGGGTGTCGATCGTTTCCTCGGATGTTAGATCTTTGTGGTTTTGGCCTGTTATCTTTGGTAGCGTTGAGTACCTTGATTGGAGTGTCTGTTTTTTGGAGTCTTCGTGTGATCGTTTCCGTTTACTATTGTTGGTGTGAATGTCGTTATAGTGCATTTAATGGACGCTGTATCGTGTATATCTCGTGCCTTTTTAGAACTCACCGTTTTCACTTTGTGTGTCTCGTGATGTCGTATTGGGATACGTGGATGTTGGGTAAGAAGCTTATTGTTTTCGTTATACGTTACATTTTGGTTTTGGTCCTAGATGTGTTTGGTAGTTAGGAAGGACTATGGTTTGGTCTGCATAGAAATACGTACGTGATGTTAGATCAAGGGGTCTGCGACTGTGTATTCGTTAACCGTTCGGTGTTTAGAACGAATCTCCTGTCCATTAAGTTAGAACTTAGTGTGTTCTGGTGGTCTCAGGTTAATGTGTAGAGGAGCTATCATCTATATATATATTCTCTCCGGAGGTGTGGGAGGACAGGCTCGGGGGTGCTACTGTTGATATTTTGCTCAGGTAGATTGCTTCTCTGCTTTGTATGGGATACTATAGGAGAATCTGGCTAATAGTCTCTTTGTTAGGGTAGATGTAACCAATAACTCTATCCATGTTGCATCGACCGGTGATATCTCATATCGTGGGTTGACAAGCAATCTCCATATCGTTTCAGGCTAGAATAATCGATTCGATGATGATCTTCATCTAGATTATTATTGAAGGCGGTGCAGTTCGATCATGATTGTATTGGATGGATGGGTTGTAATGAAATGAGGGTTGAGATCGAGAAGTTTATCGTATTTTCATTATGATATGATCTAGGATGTGTATTAGTATATATGGTTAGTAGCACTTATTTAATTTATTATGTGAGGTGAGTAAGTTTGGTAAAGTTTTAGTAGTATATAGTATATATAGTTATATTATGAGAGTTTCTATTTATGATATAGTGTCGTGTACTGTATTTTTAAGCTGGGTTGTTTTATTTACGAGGTAGGGTTGATTGTGATTCTATTATGGTTAGCGGGGTCGGTTCTAGCTTCTTTGGTGTTGGTTGGTTTGGGATGAAGGGCATTTTTTAAATATAATTTGCGGGATAGAAAGGAGCCTGTGTTCAACGATACAATTTTGGAGGGGTATTATTATATAAGAGGGACGTGCGTGGGAGGACATGGTATTGTGTTTTAGACTTAGAACTCTAAACGACTTCGGTCATTGATTTTCTTAGGCGCAAGGACGAGTATTATTACATATGGTTTCTCAATTGCTTCTGTTCAAAAGGTTTTCTGGGTTTTTTATAACCGAGCTACTGTTTAAGATTTATTGTTTGTTTAATTTAAGGTAATTTTCGTTTACCTTAAAGACGAACATTAAAGATCGTAACTGCTACCGAACTACTGATCATCTATTGTGAGTAATTGTTTTGCGCTGAAGCTCTTGTCTGCGCTGTGTAACACCTCTCTCCTAGGGGATCCGATGTTGTTGCGGAGTCATTCCTCTGACTGCACTGGTTTATTGGTGTACTCCTGGCTTCTATATAGATTCACGTCAATTTTTTCATCTATCGCCATTACCGTATTAAATATTCATGATATTTATGTGCTATCCCATATTATCTGTACAGTTATTTGTAATGTCTTGTTTTTTGGTACTGTCTCAGGTTTCGTTAATGTTTGTTTTTTTTTTGTTGTGTTGGCTTATTTTTTTTTTTTTTTTTTCTTGGTTTTGGCTATTTGGTTTTTTTATAATCTCTCCGTTGTTCTCTTTTGTCATTTCTCTTTAGTTGGTTTGATTTTCTCGAATAATCCACTAATAAAAACCCTTGGTTTCTGGTGTATTGATTGATGTTCTCTATATTGTTGAATAGTGTGTAGTGTCAGCGTTGTATTTATGATAGAATGATAATATGATGGTTTTTGTATATGATTATAATAGATCTATAGTCTTCGTTTGCGCTCTATCGTTATTTGCAGTTCTTTGCAAAATATAAATAAAAATGTTGTTAGTAGTTTCAGATTCTGTGGCATGGTCCGGTATTACGTTCTAATCAACGTAATATTTATGTCAATAGTATATTAAATGTATAGTGGATTTTTGGCTGGCTGTGGGACGCGGTGCATTAACTGAAGTTGCTAATCATTGGTGTTGCACTGGTACTCCATGTTTAGGCAATATTTGCTATTGGTTTTGTGAAGTTTCAGGGATTCATGGCTTATAACTCGATGATTTACGAATTTTTTGGTAATGGGTTTTTATATATTTAATAGTTCAGTTTTGAAGAAAATGTATTTGAATTTGTTGTACGTGCTTAATCAATTTTGGCTAGATCATTGTTAGGTTACAGTTTTATTTATTTTATTTTTATATTATAATCTCTTATTCTTCATCCCTAAAAGAGTTGAGATTCCCTCAATTTCTCATAAGGGTCTTTATATCCATTTTGCGCAGTACCTCAAAAGTATTTTGGAAGAATGTAAATCACATGACCAATGGCTTCAACAGACAGGGCCAAACGTCAGTGGGCATAAGGAAATTTGCTCACTTTAAAGCATATCTCGTACTACTGCTGTCGAGGTTTAAATATGATCTCGTCTCCCAAATACTGCCATACTGAACCAGTTTAATTTATTAATCTAAAAAACGTGAAGTAAAAAACTTTAAAACTAAATGATTTCATACTCCATAGTATCAATTTAACTTGTGGTGCAATTCTTAATTAAATTGGTTGAACAAATTAGATTTGGTAATTATAAAGTTTCAAATTAAATTTCATGAAAAGTGTTATTTGATGCTTTCTTAGGTTTAAACCATCTATTAAAGGTATTTTTATTACTTTAATAAACATTTTGTTTTCGAATAGATACATGTGAAATTAAGTCGTTTATAAACATATTGAAATGTTTATTCACATTAATAAAACATTAAATGTTATTAATGATCTATAATACTCATTATTTTTTATTACGTTTAATTGGCAAAATAAAAATTCATATCATATATGCCAATATGCTATAAATAAGTTCACAAGTCGACTTCCTAAATGGGCCAGCCATTTCCCCGTTTTTATGAGGAGAAAGTCAACTGTGGTGACGGAGTATATGGATCGACCCGAACCGACCCGAGGGCGCTGAAGCAAGACGGTCCCGGCGGCGCCACGTACCCCCCGGCCGAGGCTCGCCACTGGCCGCACGGGCCCACGTTGAGGCCTGCCAGCCTCTTTTTCCAGGAGGCGGCCGGCTCTCCAGAGCCTGGCGCTGCTCTCCGGTAAGCCTGGCCCGGCCTCATCCAGGAGCCTGGCCGGCCTCTCCAGGGTCCCTGCGGCCTCCTCTAGGAGGCCTGCTGCCTCTCCATGAGGCATGCCTGACCCTCAGGGGCCTGGCTACCTCTCCAGGAGGCCGGGCGACTCTAACACATGGCCGCCCTGGCCCCGCAGCGCGCCCGGTCGCAAGACCGGGCGCGGTCCAACACAGATCCAACTAACCCCACTTTTAGGGGAGGCGGTTGGGGGCTTAGCTTGTAATAAGCCCCCTCCTTGTCCTAGCAAAGGGCAGTGCTATCTACACTCTACTTTCCCAGCATACTTTTGTACTGAAGGATCTTGTAATAGCCAATATTACGGCCAATTAATACATAACGGTCTCACGGCCTTTTATAACATTGTTCATTTATTTATTCGTTACTATCCGGGTTTATTGATTCGGGCATACCCCCGTATTAATTAAATCCATCATTGGTGCTTTGTTGAGAGCTGCTGTACAAGCTTAAGCGCTCTCCCCACAATAGTTCATCCCCAGCGATGGCGCGATCGAGATCCAGCTCTCGTCATACCACGGATCAGCCGGCACTCCAGCTCGTCGCGAACGGGACGGTCCCAAGGGACCCCCGCCCCAGCATCCAACCGGCCACCACCACCAGGTCGGGAGAGGATCTGAGGGCCCAGCTTACCAACCATCGTAGCAATGGTGCACCACCGCCCACCCCCTGTCGCCCCCGCTCCAGCTCGCGCACTCATCCAGGAGGGGGTGGCGGTCTTTGAACAAGCCTCCACGGCGCTGGCGCGCGTCGCGGCGGGCCTTCGGGCAGAGGAGCAGCCGACCTAGGCGCCAACCGAGGGGCGCCGGCGTCACCTCCACCTCCTCCCACCTGGGGGTACAGCGGTCCAAGCACCCGGCCACCCCAGGCACCCATCACCCAAGGGGAGGTCAACTCGCTCGACCATCGGAGAGGCGGGGAGGAGGGGACTCCCTCCGAGACCGCAGCATGATGGGCGACGGAAGGGCACCAACCCAACTGGCTGCCGGTGCATTCACGGATTCCCGAGCTTCACCGCGGGAACCCAAACGAAAGAAGGCACTGGTCCTTTCGGGGACCACCTCGTCTCTTCCTTCAGAGGCACCCTCAGGGCCTAATCTCGACCAGACCGGGCAGCGTTCGAACTAGGCTCGGCGGAGCTCGGGTGCATTGGGCACGGCATCTGTGCGTACGGCAGGTACACTCCCGGAACGGGTTGGTAGGGGTATTGCGGGGCGTAGAACCTTTGGAGGCTCTACCAAAATTGGTAAGTGGGATCAAACATCCGGGCGGGTATGCCGCGTATTGGAACGACATCTGCCTGACCATTGCGAGGAAGGCCGGCCCTTGTTGGACGTCGTTAACTGGCTCGGTGGTTGGCCCCTCCCCGGAGTGTATTGAGATCCATCCAGGAATTGAGCTGCGAGTGGTGGTCGGAGGAGCTTTCCTCGACTTCCGCGTCGTTGTGGAAATTCATGAACGGATACATAGCGTAAGGGATCGGTAATTGTCGTACTAAGCGGCTTCTCGTACCGGTCCCCACAGACGGCCCCAAAATGATATTGTAAATACGGGTATACGTATAGTACTGAAGCTCAAGATTCCCAACAGTGGGTCAGGAGGCTCCGGTTCAATTAAATGCCAAAAGTCCTCTACAGTTGCAAATATGCCCTATTTATAGGAAGATGTGGGGGGGGGGGAACAGGCCCCTGGCAGCCCGACATGGCTGCCACGTGGTGAGCACGCACCGGTCACCTCCGAGGTCGTGTAACATCCCGCCACGCGGCAGTGCGTTCCTGGCAGACCAAAGGATACGAGGCCAGAACACATAGTGTGCGGTCCCTGAGCGTGCAATGGAGGACGGTCGGCACAGGCTCGCGGTCAGACTACGATAGGGTGTACCCTGGCACGATCGGCTCGGTCGGATTACTAATCGGCTCTGGCGTCCAAAAAGGGTTAGGAAGTCGCCCGAGCGTCTTGTCAGGGTGGGTTCGCAAGTCAAGCAGTCGGGAAGACTCTACTGACCGATACTAGGTATACGGTCATGGGTACAGGGGTCTATCCCTATCAGAAAGTGTATTATTTTATAGGAAATACTACATGTACTCCCATTCTCTACTCCCAACTTTTACTCCCACACTTAAAATATTGATGTATACACTTTTACAGGAGCCCACATGAAAAAATAACATATCAGATCCGCCACATCAGGGAGTAAATTTGAGGGAGTAAGATTTGGGAGTACATGTAGTAGAACTCTATTTTATATACTATCAAATAATGGACATTCAATACACAAATAATGTACTTTTAGTATATTAGAAATGTACATTTTATTCAGGGAAAGTACAATTATTTGGGTACTAAAAGTACATTATTTTGCATAATGTACATTCTGTATACAAATAATGTACTTTAAAATATTAAAAATATTTTTTTATGGTTCACATAGCACACTGTGTGAACCATAGTCCACAGAATAATTTACCTTTTAGGGATGGAGTTCTATAAATTTACGATTAGTCAGCGAAACTAATATCATCTAAATTTTTAAAAAAAAAAATTGAAAATTTCTTTTGACAAATGATACTCTCATTACTCCCTTGTATTACTTTTACCTTCCTACAGAGTGGAGATTCCATTGAGTTTAACTGTTCTAGAAGCTATACTTTTGGATTAATTGGCATTATTCTACCAGACACATTAATAAAGAAAATAATGCATGTTAGGGTGAGGTTGAAGATCAAGTCTAATATTTTATTATAAAAAATGTGATATTAACTATTATCTAAATATAAAGAAATAAAATTCTATTTTCACTACTAATTATAATTTTGATATAATTATTGATGGAATAATTACGAATAGATCCGGAGCGGAAAATATGGAATAAATCAAACCCGAGACAACGGACGAACCCACGCCGAGGTCGGTCGAGCAGACCATGGGATGGTGTTCCACCCCATGGTCTGCAATGCCACTGTTGGCCACCTCGTGGTTGGGCACCCGAGGGTCGGGCAACTCGAGGGTCGGCCACCTCGAGGGTCGGCTACCTTGAGGGTTGGCCACCTCATGGTCGGGCACCCCGAGGGTTAGCCACCTCGAGGGTCGGCCACCACACCTCGAGGGTCGGCCGCCTCATGGTCGGCCACTTGGCCGAGCTCCGTCACTACTGGAAATTATGGAATTTTCGACCACCTGAAAGTGATCTTAAATCAAGTCGAAAGTCTTGTTCCGACCATTTTTGGTATCCGGAAAAATCTTTGTTGCTATTTTCGAACACTTTTTACTTTCTACTTGATTTAAGATTACTTTCAGGTGGTCGGAAATTCCATAATTTCCAGTAGTGCGTGCTCGGCCAAGGAGCGGGATCTCCGCGTTGTCCGAGTCTTGCAGCGACGGTTGCGGTCCAAGGCGATTGAAGCAGCTCCCACAGCGTTCTCCGGGGTTGTTGGGGCGACATGGAGTATAAAAACCCTCATTTGTGTCTTGTTTAAACATCTCCTACCTTTTATCTAGACTTGGCTTGTTATTACATGATTCATGTCTTTGTAATAGCACTTTATATACGATTAATACAATATTCATCTCCGTGACGTATATTCGCTCATTATTATCGTTATATTCGTTCTTAGTTCGTTTAATCCTATATTTGTCACGTTCTTTCATATATTCGGTTTTATTAATTTAGACCCCAGGATTAATATAATCCATCAATTGTAAGTATACTATGAATTCAAAGTCCATTGAAAACATGTTGTATAATTGCGCCTTTGTAGTGATATTTAATTAATTTATTAGGAATTGAACAAGACAATCATAAACAAATTTGTTACATTTATAAACAAATTATAACAGAAATCCATACGGCATATATACACAAACATTTTATTGACATTAATTAACAGATTATTATAACATGTTAAGTTGTTAACAGTTTAATGACATGAAAGCTCCATGAAATCCATATGGCACTCTACTTGGTAAGCCTAATTACTGCAACTGCTTCACTTGAAAACTTCTTTGCATCAACTATATATACCTGCAAAAGGAAATCAATGGAACTAATTACACCGTTTGGTTGTAAGGAGATAATTAGGAAGAAAAGAATTGGAATTCAGTTGGATAGGAATTGAATAAGGTGGAATAAAATAAGAATTCAAATTCCATTGTTTGGTCGTCATAAATAGAATTACTAAGAATTTCAATTATAGTGTTTGGTATTATATAAAAATTGAAAGAGACTGAGTGATTTAAAGAATAAAAGGTCTTTGTGTTGTGGTGATGATGATGATGAGCAAAGCCACTTATTAATAATAATAATAATAATAATAATAATAATAATAATAAAATAATATAATAATAATAATAATAATAATAATAATAATAATGTACTGTGAAGCACAATATATTGAACAGATATTACATTGTAATAGAGTCGATAGTACTAAAAATAATAATGTGAAGCAAAGCAAAGCAAATACAGTTATTTGGCAAGTATAAGAAAATAAAGTTACCTTATTATTGAAACGTAACATTAATTGCTACGCAACTATAAAGAAATAAAGTTACCTTATTATTGAAACGTAACATTAATGCTACGCAACTATAAAGAATAAAGTTACGCGTTCATTATAAGATATAACTTTTGCCGGGAGTGGTAACCGCTTGATTTTGACACATATTATTACAATTTGCATGAGAGTCATGGGTGCAATGTACTAAATTAGTGTGTTGATAATATACGGAATAATTGTAATTTGATTAATATAAGGAAACATAATCCTTATTCTAGCATGCAACAATAATTAAAACACTAAAAATAAAATAACAATTACCTACCTGAGATATATTTGTGTTTTCGTTGTGTACAAACATGATAATCCAACCATCATCCTCGTCCACTCCTCCGATTTCTTGGAACAAACGTAGCTCCACTGCAAAATGTGTTGTTTGGGAGCATATGGTACTCAACTTTCATCAAATCTTGTGATTCTTTTTTCATCCTAAGTCACAAGTACAAATGCTAACTTGATTATATTAATCATTTAGAATTTTAATTGTCTACTTGTCGGATAAATTCAACAAAACTGATATACACAAGTTGTATCTTGTGATATATGTGTTTACCATGGAGTTTCGAATCTCCAATCCTCAAAATTTAGCTTGGCCAGCCCTCGCATATTTTGCCATCCCTACCAACAAATTTAAGATGGGTCGTAGAAATGTTGAGCATATAATACATTTTAAAAAAATAGAGAGTGAAGTTATACAATTATTTTACACTTTTGGGTGATGGAGAACTATAAATATTCCTAGAGTAAATATTAATATATATATTATATATATATATATATATATGAGAGCACTAAGGTGCGAATGGCTTGTCCAAACAAGAAATGAGAATGCATGTCATCCGTCCCGTATCTAGATCTAATGGATGGAAAATATTGATTTTTTAAAAAAAAAGATGATATTTTTGTAAATAATTGAATATTGAAGTGCAAGTAAAATGTATTACAAGTGAATGTAAAATGTATTATAGGTGCAAGTAAAATTTACACTAAGCATCAATGCTAAATGCACCTGGCATAATAACTAGGTGCATCTATAGTTATAAATAGTTGCACCTAGGGTGCACGAATGTTAACAAGGCAAAATTACTTGCACTTGTAAGTGAAAATATGTGATATATATATATATATATATACTATATATATATATATATATGTTCAGGTGTGGTTGTGCGGTTAAATCTAAACCATTGATCTTGCCTAAATCACGTCTAGGATTAACACTGCTAAAAACGTGCAATGACAATTTGATCTTTTCGCATCTAAATCAAATTTAAGGTACGTGATTTTCCTTGTTAAGGTGTGTAATTTTTGTATTTTTACTCTGTGATTTAAGGTGCGTCAAGTGTTGAAAACAACTCCCCTAATAAATGTAAAGTCTACGAACAACAAACACTAAACAATTAAGAAAAATTACCTGAAATAGAGCTAGCTTGCGAGTCAACAACTTGGGTGTAACCAAATTTGTTTCTAACTCCCACAAAATTGTGATTAATCATCGGAAATTCCATGGAGAAATCTGTTCCGGTGAATCCTCTCTTCACCATCTCGGTATGCAAGTTCAATCTCCATTTCACACACGCGACAAAGAAATGATTCGTCGTCTGTAGAAAATTCGTCACAATTTTCGTCAAATATGATCTTTTGTATGCTGAAAGCCTTTGGGAAAAACCATTCAAATTTGTCCAGTCCAAAGTCAGTCCTGGTATAGCCGATTTACAGGCTCTCAATGCTATTACCACCACCTATCACATTAAACTGAAATTTTCTCAGTACTCAAACAAGAAAATTCAAATCATATGGCACACAGTTTTCGTAAAATTGATTTGTTATTTTTATGCGCGAAAAGTCTATGGCCCTGTTTGGTAAAAAATTGGTCTATAGGCCAATTTTTGGCTTATTTGACCACTATTAATTGTTTGATTTAGTTAAAATATCAATATAAATGTTTGGTTAATTAGCTTTTTGCAACTTCAAAATGCTAATAAATTAAAAAAAGCTACTCCTACACTTTTCAATTAGCTTTTTTGAAAAAAAAATTGTTCAGCTATTCCCTTTTTCTCGCTTTTTACTATTTATCCCTCTTTACATCTACGGCCGCTTCGCAGCTTTCCTTTCAGGCTCTCCTTGGTTGTTTTTTAGTTTAGTTTTTTTTGTTTTTTTGGGTTTTATTGTTTGTTCTTTATATATTTTGTTTTTTTATACTTTTTTTTGTTTGTGCTCGGGTGCTGGTATGGCGTGCGCGCCGGTGTCGTCCTATAGAATATGCGGTGGTTTTCGTTTTGACTCGAGTGCATTTCCCGTCCTTCCGATTGCTGTATTTGTGTACTCTGTCTGAGTTCCCGGGGTTCTTCCTTCTCCCATCTGGCTTTATCGTACTTTGTTTGGGTGGCACTCTTGGCTTGGGGTGCTACTTTTTGCTGGTATGTGGGCTCCCGTGTTTTTTGGGCGCTTTCTTTTCTGCCCTTGTCTTTCGATGGTGTATTTTTCGCGCTTTTTATTGTTCTTCTTGTCCTGTGGGGGGGGACGGGTCCTTCTTTGGTGATTGGGGAGTTTGTGGTGCTTGTGCACCATTTAACCTGTCGGGACCCGGAATAATGAATGGTTGATATTCTATGCCTGAGCGGGGCGAAGGCCAGATGGGAATATGGCTTCTTGGTGGAAGGGCCCGCATATAAGCTAGTATCTGACTGACGTGCACATCGTTTCGTTCTTGACTTGGGTTATAATGGGGCTAAGGGAGGAGTATGAGCTGTAAGTCGGAGAGGCGGCGTCTGAGCGTTCCTGTGACTGGTTGCTCGTGCCGATTGGTGCATGTTCCTCCCTAGGATGACGCGGCTGGTATCCTCGGCCCTTGGCTCGGCCCTGCTGACGCAGTTCCGGCTCCTAGTTCTGTTTGAACCGGCCAACTTCGACGCATTCTATGATGGTCGCGCCTAGTTCCAGCTGGGCGCGGTCGTGCGACCTTCTCTCTCTTCCAGATCCAGCCTATTCTTTATTTTTGTTATATACTTTCTACTATAGTCAGGTCGGATAGGGGACTCGGCGCGGCGTGGGTTTCGGTTGCTATCCTGCCGTCGCGGCCACCGGATCCCAGCACCAGCGTCCCACTATCCTGTTGGGTCTCTATTTATTTGTGTAAGCATTAGCTGGAACTGGCGATGCCGTGGGGGACAGTGATACCGGACTTTATGCCGTGGGGGTTCGGTATCGGCGTGGGGCGCGGACTTATAGGTTGCTCTGCGTCGCTTAAACCTATTGATAGGGTCCTCAGGGCAGACAATAGGGTGTTGGGTCTGGGCTCGATTATATGACGTGAACAGCAGTGACGTCGTGGGGTCTCAATATGATTGGGCGGATTATCCAATCGCTATGGTCTGAAATGACATGATTTGTCCGTCTGTGATTGAGGCAGTGGTGATTTATTATTACAATATCTTCAACCTGTATTCCTTGAATCAAATACTTTTATGCTCTTTTCCTGAATGAATGAGCGTGGCTTCTGCTCGGTCTGAGCTTCCGGCTTCTGCCTCCCTCGGTGTTGTTGAGGGAGTATGATCCATTTTCGGGGCTAGTTGAGT
>VALG01013302.1:17500-19070 GCA_009835305.1 Ipomoea purpurea
GAGCCGCACCCCACGCCGGGATAACCACTCACGCAGCCTGTAAAACCCTGATTGCTAAGATCAACCGCAGGGGTTCCTCGCTTATGGCCACGAGATCGACAGAACCGCACCCGGACGGAATCTTGCACGAGCCAACGAAGCGGCCATCACGAGACACGCCCGCGTCGAACAGTACAAAGTAACCAGCCGACGGGAGAGGTGCCCAACATGTCGAGCAACGCACCGAATGGCCCACCTGAATGCCCAAAGCCGACCAACCGAACTTCGCCAATAGGCGATATCCACGGTCCACCTTCGAGGCAAGAGAGGATGCCCACGCGACCGCCCACTCCAAATGTGCCTGCCACACGTCCCAAAGTGCCCAACGACATTCCGATATTCCATCTCGACGACCTCCGCAACAATGTCTGGCGCTCTGAGGTGCATAGTCTCCCACCCACACGATCGTCTCGTCGGCATCCCTTGTCTCCTGAGGAGCTGATGCGAGAGACGGGCGTAGTTCTTGTCTGGTGAGGAAGGCGCTTACCGGGGCGCGAAGGTAGAGTAGCGTATATTACTCCCTCTGTATTCTTGATAAATACCAACATGCCCCAGTAGTCATGATGCTTGTTCTCCAAAAGAATTTAACCTTCTCATGGAAATGGTGTTAGAGGCGTAGGCTATGAACTAATTCAGACTCGCGCAGCATCCACGCTAGAGACATGGCTCAACTGTCACGAATTGAACTGGTACTAGTTATGTTATGCGATGGTACTACGTCAGCCTACTCGGATAGACGTGAGTAATTGCGTAGCAAGCAGCACTAGTTAATACGTGCAACCCAACGAGAACAGCCCTCAGCATACTGTCTGAGGCGAAGGGAGATCGCCATGTCGGTATATCTTTACAGAAAGTAACAACGGTCGACCATAACGGTGACTACTTGTTCTCAGGTTCATTCTGCCCCACGTTTTTTTTTGGGCACCTGACTCATGCACTAACTGGGCGTGCACGGATTTTCTCATTTCGCGGCCTTAGCTGCCGTCTCCGTCAGGTCCGTTGGGCGACGCATCCCGCCTACTTGACAAGAAAATATTGCTGCCGCGGTGGTCAAGCTTATGTCTCCAGAGCGAGGATATGAATGCTCGAAGAATAGTTGGTAAAACTAACCCACTATTCCTCTTTCTAACGGTGTCTTACCCCCGGCGCTCGCGAGCGCGGACACGAACTTACACAGCGCTAACGCTGGGCGGGTTCATTGCGACACGCCGCCCTACCGGGCCCCTGCGGCACACCACAATTCGTTAACGAACAGCTTACTAGACGATTGGACACTTGTTCCGGTCTTACAAGCCGTACTACCGGTATGTTGCAGGATTCACGGTTGTAAATTTACCGCCAACGGGGTCCAGTAGTCGGATGATTGCATTAGGGCTTCCGATTCCCGTCGAAGAGGCGGATCTCTGAGAAAGCGTGCCCCCACATCCAAATAGGGAACGGCACCCCAGCCCGCGCCCTAGACGACTACGATGTGGTCTTGTTGTACCCATCGGTCTTCTACCAAAACTACGTTGGGATGGGAGCGGCGAGG
>VALG01013303.1:0-19281 GCA_009835305.1 Ipomoea purpurea
AGAGCCTGTAAGAAATCATGGAGTGTAAAATAGTGCTGTGATTATGATCCTCAGATCTTGATTTGGAGCTGGGATTTCCTCTTTAAATTTGCTATTTCTCTTGAAGTTTTTGGAATGGGAGATCGGATTGACTGTTAACTACACTACGTTGGTGCTTCAAATTCTTTGTGTATATATAATACTAATGACTCTAACCCGATTTATTTGCATTCTTGAAATACTTTCTCACTTTTAGAAATAGATTTTTTTTATTTTTTTTTTGAAACAAATAATTTAATGCATTAAATCTTGAATCAAAGTGCTTACAAGAAACGAAGATGGGTTATCAAACTACTCCCTACAACCTGTCCCTGAACAGACCTCCCTTGCAACAATGTGAGCGGCACTGTTCATCGATCGTTTAACAAAAAAGAATTGAACATAATTTATTGTCGGAAGTCAATTCTTTAACATCATCTATCAGTAGGTCAAATTCTTTAACATCATCTACCAGTAGGCCAAAAGTAGAATTAAAAGAATGGTGAGACATGACGTGAAACACAGTCTGTGAATCCATCTCCCATCTGCCAGCCTGATTGCACCGGGCGAGAATATGTAATGCGCTCTCAGGCTCCGCCGACCATAGTACTATTAATACATTTAGATTGGAGGGCATCTCGCATGGACAAAAATGACAAAGCCAACTGCCATGCAAACTGCTTTACCTTCGGTGGAATTCCCGCATTCCATATTCGGGGGACTAAGGCCGAGTATCATGTATCATGCCCTTCAACCTGTTATATTTATAATAATATATGGAGTAACTAAAAAAAATGTTTATTGAGCCCGGATGGTGGTCATGTCGAATTTACAATCATTGCACATTTTGTAATCCTTGTAATACATGTAGATTAAAAATATTGTGGACCTGAGTCCTCTTGCAATGTGCATTCGGGTCCACAACAAAATTTGCCGTTTGAAAACGACAAATTATTGTGTGGAACATGAATATTAGGTACATTTTTAATATATTAAAAATATTATTTTTGTACTGAAGATATATTATTTTTGTACTAAAGGTACATATATAAAATAATGTACCTTTAGTATATTAAAAATGTACTTTAAAAAAATGTACCTCACGTACATAAATAATGTACCCTTAGTATATTAAAAATGTACTTTTTTATTTATGGTCCATGTAATAAGGATTGCGCAAATTATGCCCTGGACTTGTGTCTACAATGCATTGTGGACACGAGTCCAAAACGACGTCGTTTTTAGGGAAAACGCGGCATTCCAGTTAAAACAAATTGATTGTCCCGCCGTTAACGGCGTTATTCGTTTCTGTAATTATGAATGTACAATTATGGAATTATGAATGTACAGTTATGGAATTATGAACACAAAGCTCTGATATTATGAACTTACAATTATGAATAGATAGCGATAAAATTATGAACATAGAACTCTAAAATTGTGAACATAGAGCTTCGAAAATTATGAATGTACAGTTATGAACATTATGAATGTATTATAGAATGAATGTACAGTTGTGAATTATGAATGTAAGTTATGGAATTATGAACACAGGGCTCTGACATTATGGCATATAGTGATAAAATTATGAACATAGAGCTCTAAAACTGTGAACATAGAGCTTCGAAAATTATGAATTTACAGTTATTGAATTATGAATGTACAGTTACGGAATTATGAATGTACAGTTATGGAATTATGAACACAGAGCTCTGACATTATGAACTTACAATTATGAACATATGCTCCTATAACAAAGTGGTTTGAATTTTTTTATTTTTTTATTTTTTTTAAAAAAAAGTGGAAGATAACGGTGCCACTAGCGACACCGTTACCTTGTCCACAATGTATGCTGGACACGGGTCCATAGCATAACGATTGTAATGATTGTTAGAGGACTAGTTTAAACTGAAAACGACAATAAATCACTTCTATTGAGAGAAAAAAGTTAAAATTTTATAGTTACTAAATTAATAATTTGGAATTGTCTTTTTATATATCCAATATGTATATAGTTACTTAAAATAATTTGGAATTGCCTTTTTTTATATATCCAATATGTTTAGTCTGGTATATGTATAGAGAAATAAATTGATGTACTGATTTGACTTTTAGCCCTGTGGTCCAGCTCGGGCTCCATGTTTACCACGGCAATTTATATCCTACACACGCGCGCGTTGCATTTGCGCCCAGATGCAAAACAGACGTCGTTTTAAATTTTATTTATATTATTTTTTTGAAAGTTTTGTCCCAAGTGTTTGGCAATTAATTTATTCTTTAAAAATAAATCATGTTAAAAATGTACATAATGTTATAACATGAATGTAACATAAATGTTTACAAATGAAGTACATATTGTATACATGAATGTAAACTACTGTTTTTTAAAAAGATAATACACATAATCTAACAATATATACATAATAAACATAAACTTTTAACATAATACACATCAACTCTTAAATAATATCACAAAATTTCCTGCTTCGGTATGTACATATTGTATAAAAAGATGTATTAATTGTATAAAAAATGTATATAATTGTTGAACAATTACATAATTGTATGAAACAAATATACATAATTATATGAACAAATATACATAATCACAGCAAACTTCTTACCCGGTCTCCCCAAAACGATGTCGTAATTTGAGGCCGCGCGGCGCACAATGCTAACGCGCGCCGTGGTGTAGGGTATAACGATTGTGTTTACCAGACGCCTTAGAATTTGCAACCTTACTTTTTGACGCCTTGTTAGAGCGGACATACATGACCTTTGTGTAAATAGTCTCAATTACATTTCTTGGACAAAAATGTACAAATCAGACAAATTGAACTATTTTAGGAGGAATATAATGCCGTTAACGTGTATACCATGCAGGTGTGCACGGTTCTAATCATAATTTCTAGTGTAGATTTAATAATTTCTATACTGTAGATTTCAAAAAAATTTATACTGTAGTTTCATAATTTCTATACTTGCAATTCATATACTGTACTGTAGATTCATAATTTTTTGTACTGTGGATTCATAATTTCTAATTGTATAGTTATTCAATTATGGAACATATAGTTCTTGTGCTTTGTGATACAGAGTTCACAATCGGGAATATGAACATCGAAAATATGAACATATATGCTCTATAATTATGAACATATATTATAGAATTAATGAGACATATAGTATATCTACTATGTTCACAATTTTAATTACGTACTGGTTAGATGTCCAATAATTTCTATACTTGTAAGATTCATAATTTAAAATACAGTAGATTCATATATATTCTAACTGTGAACATTGCGAAGAGAGAATGCGAAGTTTTGGGAATGCGAAAGGAACCGCCTAAATGCGTTAACGACAAAATGAAAAAAGAAATTTTTTTTAAAAAATAAAATGAAAAATTGGAACGGTTAAGGAAAGAAATCACATATAAATCACAAGAAATCACATAAATCACATATTACTTCTAGCAAAAATATTTTTCTTGTAATCTTGGTTGTAATTATTATTATTCTTTTGATTCTATTTCCTTTTCTGTACCTTATAGTTTGTATATATAGGGGTGTAAACATCTTCTGCAATGCACCAACAGAGAATAATAGCAGTTCATTACTTTCTTCACATGGTATCATTCCCAGGGTCTTGACCGACACGCCCTCCTCTTGCATTGTTCCAGCCGTGTGCACTAGCCGCCAAATGAGGCAGACATGGAGGCATACGACGCTGACAAGAGGGACGCTAGTAACAACGACGACGATGTCATCGATGGTAACGTCGTCGTCGTAATCTCTACATACAATCTTTCTCCAGCGATAACGCGGGTAATGCATTCCAACCCAAGTTGTTTTTGAAAGGAGACAATTAATATATAGTGGATCTAATCTATGAGACTTGCTTTCGTGCCCGGAAAGAGTTCGGATTCGTTGACGTATCTATACCCTTACCTGTATAAACCGAATTCTGATGATGTGGATGATTGGTGCGAACAATTTCATTGTTGGTATCCTGGAATAACGTAACACAATTAAAAACCAACGTTGCGTTCCACGATATCTCTGTTGAATTGCATCTACTCTTTGGGTGGAATTTGAAGGCTCGTTTTTTTGTAAATGATAATGGTGCCACTGGTTCAACAACTTAAGCGCTGAGTTGACGGAGGTCAAACAGAGGGGATCTCACCATATTGGCCTAATATGGTAAAATGAAAGAAATTGTGGGCGAATCTTGGTTGAATGTGTCGTTATCCTAAACATTGTGTGTGCAAAAAATGCACCTTGCAATTGACGCTGCTTTAAGACAAAAAAAAACGTGAAGAAGAGCGTGTTCAATACAATTTTTGATGGGCCCTAGACGAAGGGGAATATGGTTCTTTCGCTCACAGCCTCCTGTCTCTTGAACCCCTACCTACCTGTGAGTCGGGTTTATAATATCTTGGTCCAGGAAGAGACGGCTCGTGATCACGGGTCGTGGTTTAAAGGAGGCCACCAGTGATGCTGCGATGTTTGCAACTATCACAGGAGATTACATGCACACTGCAAAGAAGCTCGACATACTGATTGACACATGTCAAGCTGATAGGTCTATCCGGAAGTGATGTCTGGTGGTCCGAAACGGGTGACGTGGTGGCCAGTGAGGAGGCCGTGCAGCATCCAAACGGTGGGAGAGCCCGGCAGGAATGACGGTCGCGGTATATCGACAGCATCCGGCGGACGGTGATAGCACATGCCGCAACCGCCGACGCTTCATTCACCGCTTTTTCGGACTTCGACAATATTACTCCCGAGTAGTGGAATACAGTTCGTCATGCCTTGTGTTTGTCTCCAACAGGGTCAACTTTGAACGAATCGTTGTCAAGTATTCCCTTTACCTCGCTGGATTATTGATACAGGGGCATCAAATCACATGACATGGATATTAATTTATTGAGTATATATCTGCAAACCAGACCCTTGTACCATTGGTTTGCCAGATGGAAGCCGGGTTATATTAGTGAAATTAGGAATGGTCTGTTTGCACGGACAATTTGATTTTGATGAATGTTTTATTTGTTCCTGTTCTAAGTTGCAATTTGATATCTGTTTCCCAACTGACGAAGGACTCGAAATTTGAAGCACATTTTACATACAAATCTTGTGTATTACAGGACCTAAAGACAACGATTGGTGTGGGTGAATATTAGAGAAGGGCTTTACTACTTCAAACAAGATGGAAAACAAAAAGCGTTTAATGCAGTTAAGGAGCATAGTTTTGATTTAATGGCATAAAGTCTTGGCACCCCTCATCTCGTGTTTTGTCTTTTGTCCATTAGCAGGTTAGAGCAGTTGTTTAGCTAATAAATTGTTGTGAGATTTGTGTACGCGCTAAACAATCACGTGCTAGCTTTCCTATTAGCATTCATAATTCTAGTGGAATTTTTGGACATGGTGCATTGTGATTTATTGGGGGCCGTATAAAACACCAAGTCTGAAATGGGTCTACATTTTTTTTTTACAATGGTCGATGATCATTCTCGCGGAAGTTTGGGTATATTTGTTGCAGTCAAAACGCGATGTGGCCCTATTATTTTCCAACAATTTTGTGCTAAGGTGACCGTCAATTTGAAAATATTCAAGTCATGTTCGGAGGTGGATATGGGAAACAAATTTTGAAGGGTTGAAAGATACTTTCTACAACATTTAATAGATTTTTATTTGAAACATATTTTTACAGTGAATGGAAAATCAATTATAAAGCACATTAGAAGTTCTATCCCATGGTTATTTAAAATTTATCATTCCCATGTTTATAAATTTGTGTGTTTAAGAAGGATTTCAATTTGAGTGATTAGTTGAATGATTAGAGATGTGTAAAATGACTTGATACATATCAACCACATCTATAATATATGAAAAAATATTTGTGGTTATTTCATAAGACCTACTCAAATACAAATAATGGTAAGGGTGATTATGAACGAAAAACAATCGACAGTTTTCTCTAAAAAAATGACATGGTCCTTGCGGGAGCACTTTTTCAGGCTCTCTACTAATTAATAGTTTGGGGCTATGTGTGTCTAATATACGCATATTATTTTAGATACATCTCTCATCTCTGGATGAACACTCCTTTTTCTTTGACTATAGAGGGTTGCTCGTTTGAGAATAAATATGTAAATATGGACTCGGGCTCAACCTTTATATCTCACCAATTCGTACGTTTTTTTTGTTGTAGATGTTTTGTGCATAATTATAAGCGACATGGAGACAAATTTGCTGAACGGAGTATTCTGAATATAGTTTCTTGGCTATCCTCCTAGCTAGAAAGGGTGGTGTGTGTTTATATTGTCCAGACACAGGGAAAATTATTGTTCTCACGAGATGGTTATTTTCTCGAGAATGTCTGTTCCCCTTTTAGGAAACAGAAGCAGACTCGGAGTCGCCACCTCCTAGCAGGACAACCTCATCCACGAAGAGGAGGAGGGAGTGCGTTGGATAGTGTTCGGCCTATCCCTGGTGCCATGACACCCGCCGAACCAGCCACCCAGACCAACGACCTGCCCGTGGGCGGTACTACTACCAGCAGAGACGAGGTGGCAGTCTCGGAGGTGGGCGAAACTGCTGCCGGCAGAGATGGGATGGCAACCCCGGAGGTTCCAGTCCCTGTTCTTGTTGATCCGAGCCTTGATCAAGTTGCTGACCCCGATGCACATGGTCGAGGAAGGCGAATGCGTACTCCTAGTGTTCGCCTTGCAGATTATGTAACATACATAGTCATTGGAGCACTTGTCACGTTGTGCAAGTATCCCATCACTACCTAAATTGGGTATGAAAAGTTTTGCTTGACTCATAAATGTTATCTTGCTTTCTTGATACCGAAGTAGAGCCCAGAAATTTTCGTCAAGCAATTCAGTGGAACCATGGAGGAAGGCTATGCGTGCGGAAATTGATGCTTTGGAGAAGAATGACACATGGACACTTGTACCTGCTCCCAGACACAAGAAACCACTTGGGAGTAAGTGGGTCTACAAAATAAAAAGAAAATCTTATGGGAACATTGAGAGCTACAAGGCACGACTGGTGATATTTAGCAATCATCAGGTTGAGGGTCTTGACTACAATGAGACCTTTGCCCCGGTAGTAAAGTTAACGACTGTTCGCACTCTTTTAGCTGTGGCTGCAACGCGTTCATGGGAGCTACATCAAATGGACGTACATAATGCATTCTTGATGGCGATTTAGATGAGGAAGTTTACATGAGGCTTCCACCGGGGTTCGCACCGTCAAAGTCCAACGTGGTGTGCAAACTCAAGAAGTCTCTTTATGGGCTAAGACAAGCCCCACGGTGCTGGTTTGCAAAATTTTCAGGTGCTCTGAAAAGGTATGGTTTCACACAGTCCACATCTGATTATTCGTTGTTCTCGTTGCGCAGTGATCATGGTGTGGTACATGTTTTGGTGTATGTTGATGATGTTGTTATTTCGGGAGATAACACAGTTATGATTGCCAAGTTTAAATCCTACTTGGCCTCTTGTTTTCATATGAAAGATCTTGGTACTTTAAAATATTTTCTTGGTATCGAGGTAGCTCGGCATTCTTCTGGTATTTTCTTGTGTCAAAGAAAATACGCCCTTGATATCATTTCTAAGACAGGTCTACTAGGTGCTTGACCACTGGGTACTCCTATGGAACCCAATCATCGTCTTGCTTTATCAGAAGCCCCACTTCTCGATGATCCTGAACCATACCTTCGCCTAGTGGGCGTCTAGTTTATTTGTCAATCACCCGGCCATAGTTAGCCTATGTTGTCCATACTCTGGCTCAATTCATTAAGGATCCCCGTGATGATCATTGGAAAGCAACGCTTGGAGTAGTGCGCTATCTAAAAGGAAGTCCCGGTCAAGGTATTTTTCTATCCGCTAAAAATACTCTGCAATTAACTGGCTGGTGCGATTCAGATTGGGCAGCTTGCCCTTTGACTCGATGATCGTTGACTGGATGGTTCGTTCAGCTAGGCGACTTTCCCATCTCTTGGAAAACAAAGAAACAAACCACAGTTGCACGCTCCTCAGCCGAAGCTGAATACCGAGCTTTGGCTGTAGTGACATGTGAATTGAAGTGGTTAAAAGGTCTTCTTCGTTCTCTTAGGATACACCATACGGCTCCTATGCAGATTTGTTGTGACAGTCATCCATGAACGAACAAAGTACGAGGTTGATTGTCACTTTGTTGTGATGAGCTATTACAAGGTGTGATACAAACGGAGCATGTGTTGTCTACGACACAACAGTTTGCTGATATTCATACAAAGGCATTGGGCAAGACACGCATTGGAGTCTCTTATTCCCAAGTTGGGCATCTCTCTGTTACATGCTCCAACTTGAGGGAGGGGGGGGGGGTGTTAAGGAAAGAAATCACAGAAATTCACAAGAAATCACAGAAATAACAGAAAATAACATATTTCTTCTAGCAAATATTTTCTCTTGTAATCTTGGTTTCATTATTATTATTCTTATTGATTCTATTTCCTTTCTCTGTACCTTATAGTTTGTATATATATAATATATATATATTTATATATATATTATATATATTATATATATATATAATTTATATATATATATATATATATATATATATATATATTTGAAGGAAGAGTTTTGTATATATATAGGGGTGTACATCTTCTGTAATGCACAACAGAGAATAATAGACAGTTCATACTTTTCTTCACATGGTATCAGAGCATGTGAAGAAAAGTATGAAGTGTCTATTATTCTCTGTTGTGCATTACAGAAGATGTACACCCCTATATATACAAACTATAAGGTACAGAGAAAGGAAATAGAATCAATAAGAAGAATAATAATGAAACCAAGATTACAAGAGAAAATATTTGCTAGAAGAAATATGTGATTTTTGTGATTTCTTTCCTTAACAGAACGACATCGTTTTGCAATAGTGTGCACCATGCATTTTTCTTCTCCGGTTCTTCATTTGCGTATGCAACTATCGCTTCTCTATTTTATGTTTTTTCTTCTTTCGCAGTTGTTTGCGATATTTTTGAATCAGAAAAGTACTATATGCGTGTAATTTTTTAAACTGAAGTTTTCCATGATCGAAGTTTATACGATGTTATTGACTGGGTGTATATTGCCATGTAGGTTTGATACTAGTATTGGAAGCTTAGAAAGAGTGGAAATTTTGTACAAGTGGAAGACATTCACGTCTGCAACTCTTCCTTTAATGGGACAACAAATGGAACTCGGATCAAGACATGGCAGGTACGTTAGTTTGACGTTTGTCTCTGTCAAAAATCTGCCTTTCAATAATATTATTATATTATATTGATGTGGTTATGTACAATGTTACTTAGTTGGCTAATTTTCTTGAACTGCAATTCATGCATGAAAATTACAGACTTTCTTGAATTAGATCAAGGGAAATTTCAATTTAAGAAATTATGCAACATATAGTATTTTTCTTGATTTAAAAATACCGCAAGTAACCGAGAAAGAGAGAAAAAGTACAAAATAGAGAAGCAATAGTTGCAGACGTGAATAAGGAACTAGAGAATGAAATAGAATGGGAGAGGAAATTAAGGCGTCAAATGCTTACATGTAGTTCAAATAGGATAATAAGAAAAAATATATAAATACACATGACATTTCAATAAGTACAACTTGTTCTTAACCTGCTAAAAATGATAATTGCTATTTTTTTTCGAGTTCATGGATGAATTTGGAGTTTATTTGAGTTCGGTAGCTTAATTGCTATCTCCAAATAGTTAAAATAGCCTATTTGTACATTTTCCCTATTTTCTTTCATTATAATAAAATTCAAATTAGATCAACTATTATATTTGATTAAAAGAATTAGTTCAAATTGTACAATATTTTTTAGCAAATTATTTTGTGGACCGAGCTCACCTTGCAATGTAGATCCGTGTCTAAAAATACACAATTTACATACTGAATGTTCACAATTTTTACGTACTAAATGTTCACAATTTATATACACAATTTGCACACTAAATTTTCACAAATCAAATTGTGAACATTCAGTATGTAAATTGTGACTTTTGGACAAGGTGGACCCGGGTTCATGGTATAATTGATGATATTTTTTTTTATTGTGATACTAAACTGCCAATTTTCATAAAGTTGAATATAACTGATGGGTATATTGAAAATGACCCAAAATAAAACCAGGGGTTCAGGAGCCCATAACCTAAGCGGTCTAAGAAGGTGGCATGAGGCCCAAGATAGGCGATCTGGGCTCAAGGTTGGAGATCTGAAGCAAGAAGGTGACTCGAATAGAAGAGCCGGCGGCCTTAGGTGAAAGACCAGGACTAGGCGATCCAGATCGAGAGACTTAGATGAGGCTACCTGAGTCGGGTGGTTGGACACGAGACCCAAGTCCGAGTTCGGGGCCTCTGCATATGCGGCCAGCCCCCGGACCCTGGTGATCACTATTCCATCCTCGGAGCGCAGCCTACCTCGCACGACTGGATTCGGACTAACTTTGTGGCCCACCATATGGACCTTGACATGGTCCTGTGGTCCACCACAAAGTTAGCTAATTAAATTGGTTAAGACTTTCATGTATATATTGATATTGTCTTATTCTCCTACAACATCATGTCCTAAATTATTACAAAGTAATCGCATTCCTACAAACTTCTTGTAATATTCTAGCTCTAATTCATCTAATACTATTACAATTCTACTCAATTATTCATTCTTCTCCCAAAAGGTTGAATCCTCAACCCTAAGGGCCCTCCACACTCCGACTCGACAGGGCATGTGAGAGGATGTAAATCACGATGACTCAATGATTTAGCAGATAGGACCAAATGCCAGTGCGCACAAAAAATCTGCCTACTTTGAACATAATTCTCCCACACTACCGCTGTCGAAGTTCGAACCTTAGTCTTTTCTCAATTATTCATTCTATCTCTATAGTAAGCCTTTTAAATGTGTGTACTTGCTGAGTAAGCCTTTTAAATGTGTGTACTTGCTGCCGACTGTAAAACCACTTGCATAGTTGCATGAATTAGTCTACGCTATGGCAATGGGCCATTGATGATAATAAATGCTCATTTAGTCATTTCCGTACCTTTTTATTTTGAATGCTATGACTCTACTATATTGTTCAAACATACTTTCTCAACCTGATGAAGCATACATCATACAGAGTCAACAACACCTCAACTAAGGATCGATCGCATGACCTCCCACGTGAAAAAGGTCATTACATGTCATCTGAGCACAAGGTGCTTGGCAGTCATTTCCGTACCTAAATTTATATAATTCTTTTTATATTATACCCAGCTAGAAAATTCATAATTTCTTACTATAAAACATTAAAAATATTAATATGATTTATAAAATCATTACTGTATTTAATTTTATAAAATAATTTTAGCAATTATATTGTAAAATAATTTTGCAGATGCTAAAATAACCTTTCATAAAATTATTATATTGTAAGTTTATAAAATCACATCTGCAATTAAGTTTTTAAAATTATTATTGTAAACTTTATTACAGTTTCATAAATTCACTACTATAAATTCATAAAATCCATATTTTAGGTTCATAAAATTAAATTACAACAAAAAATTTATCAGGGATGACCACGGCGATTGGCGTGGAGGCTTCACTGTCAACATAGGACGTTGCCAAGCCTTCCAAGCGGAAACATGGGGGCTGTATCACGGTCTGCGCATGGCTAACGAGAATGGTGTGTCTAAACTCATAGTTGAATGTGATTCTAAGCGTCTGGATAATTTCCGCGGGTCGCCGAGTGAGAAAGACTTTGATAATAATATTGTAAGGCGGTGTGCACGCGAGATTGCAAGGTTTAGGGAGATACAATTCAACCACGTCTTCAGAGAAGGAAATAAGGCGGCAGATTGGCTGACTACGGCGGCGCTCACCCATTAGATTGGCTACCGTGCGGTCCATTGTGCTCCTCCGGTTCTGAGTGACATTATTAGACATGACAAGCTGGGAGCCTTGCTTCCCAGATGTCCTTGATTTCCTGGGTACCCCACCGTTTTGATGTAAAAAAAAAAAAAAATCAATCTAAGTCAAATGAATCATGAATAACAACGGATGATCGGACCCTACACCCGTACGTTGGGGTGGTCTATGGAGTATGGATATGATGTGTCTTCAGACAATGCCAATATCTATAACTTCTGCTCAGTCACCCTCGCCATTAACCAAATAGTGCTATATATGAAACCATAATTTAACTAACTTGGCCGAATTGTTGATTTGATAATACTAATAATAAATAGTTTTAGAATTAAATTTTATTTTTTATCATAGATTTATAGGTCTCAATTTCGTGGTAGGAATAAAAATCTAACTCCTGATCTGCGGATAGAAGCTAGTCTTAATTAAGTCAAACTTCTCATTCACTAAATCAATGCAGACCGGTCCCCCTCTGGAAGGCTTATAAGTTATAAATATATATGATCCTTTAATTATTAAATGAATTGCAAATTCAATCTCTCGACTATTACGATTTTAAAGAAGCTTTAATTTGATTGTATGTAGGGTTTTATGGTGATATATTTCTCTCTCTCCTCTCTCTCTCTCTCTCTCTATATATATATATATATATATATATATAATTATATATTACTTTTCTTATGAAACTAAAACTTGGTATCCGTCAGTTAGTAAATGATAATTACCCTTTAAAAAAAAAGAATAAATTTTTACAACTCATTTAAAAGTTAAAGGACAAATTTATAAAAATTGATATAGAGAGAATAAATTTATAACATAGGAAAATTTGATGAACTATATGTGTGTATGTAAATTCTCTGCACTCACTACACCCGAATACAAAAAATGAGAAGGATGAGATTTTTTAACCATTACCAACAATTACTATCGGATGGTGTGTACTGACCTACTACGTGAACCAGCCGCTACTATTAAGGGTGTGGACAAAGTAAATCATCTATATGAGATAGATATATCACACTAAGAAAATCTTATGTGACGGACTTGGCTGAGAGGAGACGGGCAAGAATCAAATTATCAAATCATAACGTTCAGATAGGAAAATCATTATTTCACCCACATGACACCCTTTTAAAGACAGGTTGTGTAATTTTTAAATCATAAGTAATTTCTTTTAAAATTGATGAGGCAATTTTTTATTTTTTTTAGCGAGGCAATTATTCATTATTTTCCCATGAAATACTCTAAAAAATTTATTCATGATAATTAACACAACAATTGAGGCAATTAACAAGCATATATAGAATCATTACTGCGTGATTAGGGTGGCCTTGTAATGCACTCAACCTGAACTAATAACCGTGACCAACAATGGACAATAATGCCCTCTTCATCTTCCCCACACGAAAACCCTTGGAGCACAGAGTCGAGGTCGGAGAAACGCCGCCGGCGATCGGATCACCGTACTCATCGAATCCTACATCCGACCTCGACCGCCGGTGCCACCGCCGCCGGTTCGTTATAAGCCACCGCGGAGGAAGACGAGAACGATGAAGAACACGACGGGGAAGCGGAGGGAGACCAGAGAGAGTTTAGGGGGAAAAACATCGCCGGCGGCGGTTTTCTTGAAGAACCCTTGTGGAAGAAGAAAGAGGGACAAGAAAACTGGGTTTCCTCGAGGGTTTCTGCACGGATTTCACGGCGGCGGACTGGTAGGACGGGGGAGAGTAAGCGCGGCGCAGAACCGCCGTTAAACGACGGTTTAGGTGTTCCCGGCTGCGATTCCCAGCAGAACGGAATCGAACCAGAAGATCCTTCATAGTAGTAGAATCTCAAAGACGATTCGCCGCCGCCTTTTGAACAATTTTCCCTTCGTCAAAAGTCTCGAGAAAAACTTGTCATCTTGCTTGATCAGCACAACTTCTGGATGGGTCGTACTGTTCACCATTTTTCTTTCTTCTGCAGTTTTTCTTGGGATCTGCAGATTGAAGGAAGGAGAAGAAGAAGATGATGATGATGAGATAGTAGGAGAAGGTGAAAATGAAAGATGGATTTGAAGAGGTATATAAATATGGAGGATTTTGGGTAAGTTTATTTAATTATTATGGTGACACCATGCATGGCCTCAAGATTATTGACTATATATATCTTATACAAGTTATATATGTATATTATTGCTATATATAATATACTAGTAAAAGGTTTAGTTGAAACGGATCTTAATATAACTAACATTGATGTTATACAAGGAAAATGACATAATTAATATAATTGATCACTTGTATTCAAGGGGAATGACATAGGTCTTGTTTGGCAAGCTAGATTATGTATGCGATGGGACAATCCAGGTTTGCTAATTACAAAGTTCAATTTTAACTCAAGGTAGAAATTGTTTATTGACCTTATTGGTTGAAGTTTTTTTTTTTTTTTTCTTATTTAATTCCTGCATCGGTAGCTCAGTTGGTCATAGAGGTGAAATTTTGGAAGAATGACTAGGGATCGAGTCTCACCACAGTGAGGGGGGCTCCTTGTGCGCAGGAAGCACCGTCTAGCCTCTGGTTTATGTTCAGTTTGGGGTTCAACTTTTTGGAAGAATACTAAAGTTTTTTAGGTGTTTTTTGAAGTGCCAAGTAGGAGAGGGAGGAGGGAAAGAGAAGGAAAAAAAAAAGAGTTAATTCCATTTTTGGTCCTAGATTTATAGTGACATTCAACTTTTAGTCCTTTTTTTTTATTAAAACATTCCCATTTAATCCTAGTATTATTGTGGCATGACCATTTTTAGTCATCCTTCAACAAAATCGTTGAAATGTCGTTAATTACAAAGGCATTTCGATCTTTTTTTATACAAAGTAGGTTGAACCGCTATATTATTTATGTTTTTTTTTTTAAAAAAAACCATAATTGAAGACTGAAATACCATTGTATTTAATGATATTTAAACTGTTTTTTTGACAAAGGACCAAAATTGGTCATGCCACAATAATACTAGAACGAAAAGTATATGTTCCAATAAAAAAAAGGACTTAAAGTTGATTGTCACCTATAAATTTAGGACTAAAAATGGAATTAACTCAAAAAAAAAAAAAAAAAAAAGGGAGTCTGATGCAAAGAGAAAGAAAAAACAGAGGCAATGATGCACCATTGTGCGCGAAACGTGCAACTGTGCGACTGCACCTCCTCTTTCTCTGTGATGTGAAAACCCACAAAAACTCATCCCTTGCATGATGACCTCATATTTTCTCTCTCCTCCACATTATCTACGCTATTCTCAAAAATTGTGGAAAATGCACTAACAGGGATGCTCTCTTAGGCTTGTTTACCTTTTTATGGTTATTTGGCACATAGTTTCACTGAGCGCATCAAAAATTATGTTTGGTAAAATTAATTATTTGTTAAAAAATAGTTTAGATCCAAATTCCAAAAAAAAAAAAAATTGTAAACCAAGAATTGACTTTTTTATTTTTTCTAGTAATAAAGTTTGGTTCTCTTTATCTTTATATAAGGTTGGTCATGTTTAATAAAAATGAGCGATGTTGAGTAAACATATATATGTTGAGATTACCAAGTAACATATATATAAATGATGTTGAGTGACATATATATGTTGAGATTACCAAGTAACATATATATAAATGATGTTGAGTAACAAATATATGATATATATAAACAAGTAAAAAATAGGGAACATAACACGTAGTCGACTGGGAATTACCAACCAATTCAGATTAATTCATCCAAACTAACTCGTAGCTTATTAGGTATATAAAAATTATAAATTACTCCTTTCAAAAAAAAAAAATTATTAAGTTACTTGCGTTCAAAAAAAATTATAAATTACTTTTTTTTTTTAATGCAAATTATAAATTACTTAATCTATACTTTAACTAGATAAACTTTTATTATCCGGTTTTCAAAAAAAAAAAAATCTTTTATCATCCGAACCATAGTTCTAATTTGGGGTGGGTGTTATTTGAATTATTATATGCATTGACCCTCAAAATTAAAGTTGAACAAAATTTTAGAGTTTGGATTAACCCAATTAGTTATTTGTTAAATATTTTTTTAAATATGTTATAGGACAACTCAAGTGGTCTAGTAAATGAAAGCATAGGCAGACATAGGCTAGATCGAGGATCCAATATGTTACAATTGACCTGACCAACCGGCACAGCTGGGTGATTGTTTAGGGGAAACTATGATACAGGATGTAAGAGTAGTTTAAGGCTTGTCTGACGCGCCACCTATCAGGACTTGTCAAGTAGGCTGAATGGCTATCGCTCTCCACCGATGATAACGTGCCACATCGGACTAACTTGCCATTAGTCATCATATCACTGATATGGACCTCGGGTATAAATTGCATCGTTTTTGCTTGAGTCATGACATCACTTCTTAATTCTCATCACTTTTACTCGTTGTATTAAACTCTTATATTATTGTGTCTATTCAAATAGCTCTAGACCGAACGATTGACTTGCACTCGATTTATCAATAAATTCTCATCTCCTAACTTCTTACATAATAGTATAACTCTAGATCTCTGCTAGCCTAATTCACACTATCAATTTTAATTATAGTATATTAAATATAAATTCAGTTTGGATATATGATTTTGTAAAATTATCCATATGTGACTCAATTAAATCCTGAAAATTTGAAGTATTTTTATGTGGACGTACTAAAAAAATTTCACTAAAATAATTTAGATTTAATTAAATCTATAAAAGATCACTCAAAAATTCTTAAATATTCAGAATAAATTTCGAATATCATCCACCTGACTCACTAAATTTTCATATTCCACCTTTTCCATAAGTGAACAGACAAAGAAATACTATGTATGTCAAGCTAATTAATGTGTAATGTCTCAAATTAAATTGTCATTGAAAAGGATGTTCATTTAACTTTGATGTCAATGTGATCATCAATCAGTTAAAAAAAAATAAAAATGACTGCAGTAGAAATGACACCAAACAAGATTTCAGTAAAAATAATTTCGATCATTCCGCGGATTTTGAATTCAAATTTATTTTATAAATGAAACACTATATATATATATATATATACACGGTAAAATAAATGGAATATTTATTATGTATATGGGAAGGCTAGCGGTAACCCTCATACGAGTTCAGACATACACATCCCGCAAGAACGTACGTGTTATAAAACAAAGCATTGCCGACCATGTCCCTTTACAGACTATCCAACCAACGAGAAAGGAAACATTTAATAACATATCCTTTAGTAATTAAATTAAAATTGGATCATTTTTATAACGAAAAATGATAAATATATTTAGAAAGTAAAATTTGTTATATATTTTGGTGGATATAGAAATTGGTAGAGGAGGTAAGTCGCATAAATATGTCTCTTAATTGGTCTATATGTCTCCAAATATGTATACACTTAATGTTTATAACAAGCTCAATTCTATACATTGGCTTGTAGCTCTCCCAATACGTGTACAATACTGTTTATAACAGTCAATTTTATACCATTATATTGCTTTTTTTTTTTTTTTTGCAACCCATACCATGTGGCTCACTTTGTTATAAATTATAGGTATGTTACGTAAGTAAAACATAAGGTACATATAATAAATATAAATAACAAACTTAAGATTAAAATTTAGTGACCTAGGGCTATAAATTAAGCACCTTAAAGTTTTGAACTTACGAATTTTAAACTTTGAAAACACATCTTAAACTTTACAATTATGCACCAAGTTTTTAATAATATGTAAATGTCATAATATCACAATTCACTATTTTTAAAAAAAAAAATTTATCTTGTACTCTTATTTTGATTTAACAGATCAATAACTTAGATTAGTATTCACATGTTTCACTTGGAGAAGTTTCACAATTGAACCTTCATTAATATATATATAAAGTATAATTATATATACTAAGTATATATTATATATAGAAAAAAAAAGAAAAAAAAAAAAAAAAAAAAAAAAAAAAAAAAAAAATATAATTATATTGTGTGTATGTTGAACAAATTTATATTGTGTTAATGAAAACTGCAGCAATGACATGCAAAAGGCGGCCAAACGGCGGGATATCTCATGCTGCAGAGTCAACGCTCCCAACCCTTTCCTTTTAAAATTAATATTTCTTTTAAAGCATCGTTAGAGGATAAGCCTAAATAGATTTAAGAGCAAAAGGGAATTTTTTTTTTTTTTTTTTTTTTTTTTTTTTTATGTAGGATAGTAGAAATGGACTTTGCAGAAGCGATGGTTTTTGTGTAAAGACGCCTAAACATAAAAATTTGATAAGTGTAGCGTTAATACTAATTAAGGTTTTGCCTGTTTTGTTTTTTTGAATTTCTAGAATATAAATTGTGTTTGAAAGTCAAAACACATCACAACGTAGAGTTATTAAAACCTATTTATTTATATTGTTTTACTGGCAGTATTTAAAGGAAACTTGTAAATAACAAAATAAAGTAATTAATTACATATATGTTCACCTCAAGCTAAGTGGCCAATGGTTATCCGGGTTGGCTCCATTTGAAGATTGTGAGTTCGACCTCCCAGTGGAGGCGTTATTAGCTCTTGGTTTCAGTAGGTTGAGACAAGTATCAGTGAACAAGTATTACTATCATTGAATAGAGCTAGTAGTCAAATTTCAAACAAAAAAAAAAAAAAATTACATATTGTTCACATGTGTGTTCGTAGTAATGCAAATATGTGAATTTTTAAAAAAAAGGTAAAGATTTGAACACTTGTATATAAATTCGTGATCAACATATTGGACCAGTAGTCCACCTTGGCAAGAGTGAAACCGCCCAGATCCACAGAAAATTGAGTTGTTATACCATGGACCAACGTCCACCTTGCAAGGTGGACCCCTTGTCCTACAACGTAGCGTATAAATTAATGCATTTTCAGTACTAGAATTGTGAAGGCTCCTAAAATGATAGAATTGTGTTCTAAGTTAAAATACAAGAATTTGTGAATAGAATACATGGTCATCCAAATCCCTAATATGTAATTACTGTGTGACAACGAGTAATTGAAAGGAAACTGGTGGATACGAAAGATAAGGTAATCAATTACATGTATGTTAACATTGTGTGTTCATCATTATTACAAATTGTGTAGCTTTTATTAAAAAAGTAAAGGCTTAAAGTGTCATCCACGCACCATGGGTATATATAAACTGATTGTTCATTGCCGCACCATAATTTTCTATCAAGTGATATTTAAATCCAATGAAATATTATTTTTTTTATTCTAGAATTTTTTTACCAGGTTACATACAAGTAAAGGCTTAATATCAGTAATGCTG
>VALG01013307.1:11103-26342 GCA_009835305.1 Ipomoea purpurea
TAACGGTCTCTTGAACAAATTAAAGATCAACATGCGCCTAATCAATTAGAATAGTAATTGGAAGTTAGACTTGACATATTACTTGATGAGATTTCCTTAGAGATTGACTAATTTGAGCTTAGTGAAGTAGCTTTGATGTGCTACTTGACTAATCGATCGTGTCCACGTACTCGAGTAACTATACCGACCCAACTTAACCAACGATCATAGCATATATAAATGGAACGATCATGGCTAGTCGAGAAGGGATGTGCACCAATCACACTGCTCTAGCTAGCTTTGGGTAGACTCATCATTTTTATATCACCAACTCCTACTTACTTCTACATATTGTACTAAGCATTTTTACCTTATATATGTTTTGGACTCGTTTTGTTCGATCAGTCTGGATTGACGGATTGTCCTTTATAAAAGCAACAAAACATTCTCATTTCTCACGCTCTATTCTAATAGTGTAACTCCAAACTCCTATCACTCGATCTAATTTATGCTATCAAACACAAATGAGTAAGTATTTAAACTTCATATTAGCTAATTTTTTTGTTGATGTTTTGTACTCATACTTGAATTCTTAAAATATGATTTCATTTGTTTAAAAAAACAATACATTAATTTACGATTTCATATTTAAGCAATTCAACATCTTTTATTTATGTTTTAAGTACTTTAGATATGGATTAGATTATTGATTATTTTTTTTAAAGTGATATTGTGAGATATTGATGATTGGGTATACAGCTCACTTGATAAAAGATGTACAGATGAGGTGGAGCCCATTTAGGTTTCCCCTCAAAGGCTGGAGCATTATTATTAATGTAAGGAAAAAAAAAAACATTGGCCCCAAAGTGGGGGAAGTGAGAGAAAATAAATGAAATAAAATGGGATCAATTTCTCACTGCCATTCATACCGACCCACCGTACTCCCAATTGGCCTTTCTCCTTCCTCCGTTAACCCAATCGTTTTGGTCGAAATTATCATATTATTAAATCAAGTTTTAAAAGAAAATAAAGCTTTGTTAGTTAATGGTTAGTGGTATTTGTTAGTAGGGTAATGGTTAGTGGTAAGTATTAGTAAGGTAGTGATTAGTTAGTTTTTTCTTTACCTATAAACAGTCATGTGGTAACATTCTTCAATATCAAGGTTTGAGAAAAGACTTTAGCCTCCATCTTACATTCCATCTCTCTCTTATCAATTACATTTCATTACTTTGATATATTAAATATAATATATCTAACATTATGAAATATCTTTCTATACTTGATTGCATGAAGTGATTTGCTTACTCTCTTCCTTTTATTTGTAATATGTTGGGTTCTGATATTAGTTAATGAAGTTTATGTTGTTTTTTTCAAAAATAAAATAAAAAAATTAATTTACTTGTGAGCTGCTTATTGGTCTTTTTTATTTGAATCAGTCAATTATTAGCAATTTAGACTGATTTACCTTATTGTGGTCCTTTACCGACATGGTCATAATACGTGCTTCTCTCAAAGCACACATTTAATTAATGATTATAGGTTTTATCATAAATTAAAATACCACTTGAACTCTTACGGATTGTCTTGTCTTAAGGAATGCGGTTCATGCAATAACTACACCGAACTTATCTTATGTTGGAATTGTGATTGAGCAGTGCAGGACAGCTATTAGTAGTTTTGTTTATTGTTCGATTAGTTTTATTCCGAGAACTTTAATTTACATGTGCATACTCTTGCTAGATTAGCCCATGATCAGGATCATTCTATGTACTGGATTTAATCCCTCCTGACTCTATCATTCAATTCTTGAATTATATACTGGTACGCCATATTTCAAAAAAAATACCACTTGAACTCTTAATTTATATCTTTTTAATATTTACTCCTTCACATAAATTTTTAATTTAACACTTTTCTTAAGAGTTAAACTCGCATGATGAAGATAATTTGTCATTACTTTTACGTCTATTAATATTAACAAATATTTATATATATATATATATATATATATATATAATATATAATATAGCGCTCATATGTGGTCATGTCATTAGGTGTGGTCGTGTGGTCGTATCTGGGTCGTTGAATCAGTTTAATCTAAAAGCAGTGGTAATTCTGAGAATTTTCGCGCGTTTTAGTAAGTGGGGTGTTATGGTAATTACAGTTGACCATTTATAGCAGGCGGGTTCCAGAATACACCAACAGTGTTGACAACATACACCAATTAGTGTAAATAAAACACACCACAGTGAAACACTCCAATGGTGTATTCCCGTGTTATGGTAATTACAATGGCCAGTTATAGCGGCCGGGTTCCAGAATACACCAACAGTGTTGACAACATGCACCAATAGTGTAAAAAAACACACAAAATGTGATTTTTCATATTCCGGTGTTTTATGACAAGTTTACCCTTACAGTTCTCTGGGTAGAGAATGTGCGCGAAAATACTGAAAAAAATCTTGATTAATATGAATCATTAGATCTATCTAATCTAATGGTCTATAATTGACCATATGACCACACCTAACAACATGGCCACATGTGATCGCTCCTATATATATATATATTATATATATATATATATATTATATATTATATATAATATATATATATATAATTAAGAAACTTTTATTCAAGATAAAGTAGTAGATATACCACATTTTGCCATCACAAGAAGAAAACATCTTTTTTATCACAAAAAAAAATAATAAAATAAAAATTGATTCTTAATTCTTAGAATACATTAATGTTGTCGTCCTCGCACGACTCTTTACACCACCCAAAGGCCGCCACCCCACTTACGTAATCCCATACACACAACTCAACCTTTTCTGTCTGCCCAAAGGTCCACATATTACAACGCCTATTCTTCTCATCCCATTTCTCTCAAAATAAATTTAATCCAAATTTAAATTTACAAAAAAATATATATATATTATTAATTGCCGTATCAGTCTAAGTTTTGTCCCAATCAATCCACCCAATACAAAGCCGCTCACACTTTAATAATATTTTTTATTTTTATTTATTTACTGATGAAATGGTACTATAGTGTCAGTGCTGTTACGGATAACCACGCGCTCTTGCCAATCACAAAACATGGCATTGTACCTTTGCCACGTAAAGCTGAGACGAATCTAGGTCAGCATGTTTTTTGTAGGTCAAATGTTTGACCACTCCCTATTCCCTATTTCTCCTCCTCCTCCTATGGGATTGGAACAAAATGTTTTTTTTTCTTTTTCCCCGTTGCATATTCCTTGGCTTCCGATAGTCAAACGTTGGTCAACAATGCTATGCTGCTGCTGCGATTTGTTCCGAGTTTAACGACTGTGTAATTAACGTAGATGAAGCCCGACAACCTCAAACCTTATCTCATCAACCTAATCTTGTCACTTTGGGCACCACTTTACAGCTTCATCCAAATCCAAGCTCCTTGATTCCACCGTAATCACGTTTTAATTTGACTCATCCTCTTATCGCGAAACAAGATCATATCAATATCTATATGGATTTTGACGTTACGATCAATCAAGATAGAAAAATTATCTATAATAAGATTTTTAAATACATGATGACCAAATATGTAATTAATTCCGCTCTAATATCATTTTGGCTCTTCTCCCATTCTCCACATCCTCAAACATCAAGATTATAATTCACAAATTATATAAATTGTGACAATGTCATATTAATGTAATCAGACGGGACATTAATAAAGAAAGAAGAGTTACTCTTAAAATAAAACTGAAATTATTCAATTTTCAACATGGATTGAAGTCATTACACGACATTTAAAAGATGAATTGGCAAACTTTCATTTTCTCCTCTTTTTTTCCCACTAGATATAAATAGTGGAAGAAAGGGGGAATCCTGCGCCAATGATTTTACAAAAACTCGCCGGAAAATAGTTTCCGGGAAATCGCCCTCCAAAAAAAGATAAAAGATTGAAACAGAAATATTACAATTAATTAACTAATAGAAGATTATTTAGAAGCTAACTGAACAAGCTGAGAAGCTTGGGTTCTCCTCCGTGCTGATCTCCGGCGCCGCCGAACCGACTGTCGAAACACGTAGTCGTCACCGACTCCTCGGAGTTCATCGACGGAGTCCCCGGCCGTCGCTTCTCCGGCACCGGACTGGTATTGCCATAGCCCTTGGGATGGAAGCCTTGAAAACCTGGGTTTAAGCTGAGATCAAGATCGGCCAGCTGCAAAACGCTCGCCGGTCCGTCGGGTAAACGGCGCCGTTTCTGAACCTTGGATCGCGGGTTTTGGCCGGGATCTTGGAGCTTCAACGTGTCGGTGCACTCGAAGCCTCACCCAACCTCCGCCGCCGCCCCGCACTTCCCGGGAACTCCGGGATCGGCTGCAACGCGCCGCCACGAGCACGGTTTCCACCGCCGCCTTGACACACGGCCAATTCCCCGTCCACAGTAACCCCACCGCTCCGTTTCACCGGATTCACAGTCCTCCCGGCAGCTTCATTATAACAAAGACTGAAACAAAGCTGCAAGCAAAAACATACATTTTTAAGCCCCCAAACACTAAAAAAAAGAAAACAAAAAAGTCCCCAAAAATTTTCCAACCAAAACTTACAAGGTCTTTGGTTTCCGGCACGGCGGAGATGAATGACATGAGGCCGGCACGGCCAAAAACTTGGCGACAAAAACTGTGGCGTGGCCTTGAGCTTCAGCGCTTTCATCCATTGCAAACAGGTTCTAAGAATACGTTCTCGCTGCATCCTTTTCGAAGGACTCGACAACCATTGCAGCTCATAGTTCAGATTCTTTGGGACTGGTGCGTTGTATTGTATATATATAAATAAATGTTTATATATTCACATATATATTCGTCGTCAACCCAGCGTGAAGAAGACGAGAGAGACAAGAAGCGCAGAAGTATAAACAAAATCTTAGAAGGAATAGAAGGTGAGAAATCAGAGGAATATTAGAGAGAATTTTGGTTTGGAAAGATGGAGGGTGTATATATAAAGAATGCTGGGAAAGGAGGAGTGAACTTCAAGCCTTTTTCTTCTTCTTTTTTCCCCTTATCTAGTTTGTACCTTGTGGTTAGTTAACTAGAGTTTAGCTTTGCAAATTATTGTGTGGATCATGGTAAAAAACGATGTTTGTTTGATGTTAAAAAACTTCTCGTGTGTTAGAAAAAATGATAATTTTATGATGAGATAATGTATTTTATTAATTAGAATAATGTATACGGTCCACGGAATCATGATTGGTTTAGCTTAACCCTCTTTAAATTATTGCATTTCTTTTTTTCTTTTTCTTTTTTAACCTCAACCCCGACTAAAATGGTGTACCTTATCTCCAGATTCAAGTGCAATATGCTCAATCACAATACCATAGTCCATCTATCCCGAGGGTTGTATTTCTATTTTAATTATTATAAGATGACATACACACATTACTATTTACTAGGTATCGTATAAGAATTTTACTTTCCAAATGTGACATGAAGTTGTGACAAAAATTATTTTACTTATCATAAATCATTTCAAATTTGAACATCAGTCACCCAAACTACTTGTCTTATATATTTAGGGTTTAAGAAAGAGTCGAATATACAGTATTAATTACTTGAAGCGTTTTCATTCTTGCTTTTACCGGAGTGGTTAACTGGAGTGAAGGGGAGGGTTAGCTAAGATGCATGGATAGTGGTGGGGTTGGGTAACCCAAAGGGATAGCTCAAGTAGTGGCAATGGAGTTTCTTTGTTGAAGCGATCTTAAGGATAATCCAAATTGAATTTTCACAAGCGACAATTCTTCTTGTGCCAATTTCCTGTCTCCTGAAATGAACGAGAATTAGTTGAGTAGATCTGGATCATAAGACGGACGGAGAAAGACTTAGACCCAAAACAATGGCGGAGGTTGGGTAAAAGAGGAGGGTGTGTGGTTGGGTTATATTCCCAAAGTATTGGGCAATAGCGCTCCGTGTCCCCGCGAATGGCTGTCTCTCTGCCGTTGATTCTCTCTTTCTTTCTTTTCTTTCTTGCTTTATTAATTTCTTATTTATTTATTATATTGTTATACTGTATTCCTTCTTTTCTCTTGACAGGATAGGTTGATTCAATTCATACCCTTTCACTATCACTTTTTATATTTTTCACCCACCATTCTTCTTTCCTATTGGTTCCTCTTGTATCAATTTTTTTTTTCAACAAGCTTTTCGATAAATACTTTCTCCTTATATAAAATCATTTACACTTTTAATCGATGGACTATAATAATACTTATGCTTTTAGTTATCAATTTTGATATTTATATTATTATTTTTAAAAATATATTATCTTTTATTTAAAATGTTCAGTTTGTAAAAATTTCACCATACTGTATTTAAGGACATTTCATATTACACTAATCGATGATGAAAATAAATAGGTGGTGCTAGATATTGATAATTCAATATAAGAAATTAAATATATGTATGTAGTTAATTGGGAGTTGTGGGTGGAAAAAATGAAGATTGTAATGAATGTAGTGGTAATAATTAATTAGTAACATGTAGATGATAGTAGTGAAAGGGTAGGTAGGTAGCTGAATGTATATATGTGTACGTGCGATGTACAAGTTTATAAAAATAATAATAATAACGGTGATGATAATAAGTGAAATTATATATAATTTGTATTATAAAACTTAAGAAAGTGTTATGATGGTATGTCTATATAGATGGTAGTGTGCATAGTGGATAAATAGTTGAGTTTAAAGGTGCATAATTATGTGGATTGTAAAAGCATGTAAATATACAGTATTGGATATAAAAAAGAAAAAAAAATTATAGTGGCGTTGAAAGTAGTTATTACGATAATGATGAATGGGTGATATATTTTAGTTATCTTGAAACTTCCTTGTCAACCTTAGGATAAGGAAGCTAGGGAGTAGGTAAAGTGTTGTTTTTGACATGATTATTAACTTTAGCAAAAATGCAACCCAATATAGTATTGGGAGGAACTATTATTTTCTTTACACTTTTTTTTACATCATAGAATTCAAATTAAAGGGTAATGATACATACAACTAGGTAGCTAGCATTTCATGTATAGTAAGCATACAAAACTGAGTTGATCTGAGTGCACTAATATAACGCACTAACATAATTGCGTCTATTAAACATCACATACACTCCCTAATTCACTACAAATGAACATGCATATAATTCCCTTTATTAAAGTTGACTTTATGTCATCTCAAAAGAATAGTCGAATGGGTAATTGACTGGTAAAGTATAATTCTCATATTAAAATGTCAAGAGTTTAATTTGTTTCTTGCCAAGCTAACACCTTCTATGTAATTGAGAGACCGATCATCTTCAAATTACTTTTCGTATGATGATTTATGCCTAGAGTACGTATTGCTCCAACAATAGAAATTTAAACTAGATAAATAAAATAAAAACGATTCAGCAATAGATTCAATCTCATCATTTTTGCTCTAATCTAACTTTTCTTAATACTCAACCTATATCACCTTACCTATCATATTTACAATTTAATTATTTAATTAAGTAACTGCTAACTCTTTTTTTTTTTTTTTCACTTAGTTTTTTTATTATTTTAAATATTTTCTTATAATTTTTAAATTCCACTTTTACTATAATTTCTAAATATATAAATTATTTTAGTTAAACATCATTAATCAAATTACATACATGAGAGGAGAATGTAATATTTCAAGGTTCATCTTAAAAGTCTTATTCCAAGAATAGAATGAGGGTGATTAGACTAATTGAAGGATTCATGATTTATGTTCTCAAGTGATATCTAAAGATATATATTTGAAGATTTAGGGGACGCACGTACACCACTTGGGTTTTAAATTTTTTGAGCAAAGTGCAAAGCTGGTAAAAGGTGTCCGGCAGCCGTACAAAACAGAGTCTGACGGCATCGCAACTTGCATCAAACACAGATCAGAGGCGGAAATTTCAAAGGATGCATGTCAGCAAACAAAATAAAAGGACAGATATTCTTGAGGTTGAGGAGGAGGAGAGAAAGGGGAAAATATTGAAAAAAGACAAGTCTGATTACCTTTAAAGTCTGGGTCTGGGTGTACTGTGCTCATTGTCAAAAAAAGAAAGAAAAGTAGGAAGAAGGAGGTCCTCTCTCAGTATGCACAGGGAAGAAGGGGAGTGCAGTTCAGACTTCACTCTCACTCTCTCACCCTTTGCCGTGGCGATCTTATCCATCCCCACCTCCATCATATCATATCCTTCTCAGACTCACCAATTTTACCCTTAAATTTTACCACCTCCATCCCATTTTATGTGTCTTGGTTCGATTAATAACGTGGTTTAATTGAAGTTATTTTTAATCTAATTTTTTATAATATTAAATTTAGTACTAGTATACAAAATTTATATATTTAAAAACTATACTAAAAGTACTATTAAACACAAAAAATTAAATTTAAAAATAAGTAAAAAATATTATAGAAAATAAACAAAGAAGAAAAAGTTAGTTTAACCAATGAATAATAAGTAAGACAGATAAAATGGAACTTAATAAATACTTTCTTATTTTACTCCATAATATGCTAAACAAAATAAGATATTTTTATCATGTGATCTTAAAAAAAAATGTTCATGTAATATTTTTCTTTTACCAGACACTTAAACTCCAACTATCCACGTTTTATTACAGCTACCATTATTAACTTTTCACAGTGACACCCATGTCAATATAATCGCTTTGGTTTTTACCTTGTGTAAGTTTGCGTTGTGAACATTTGGGATACAAATGAAAGACAATAAAAATCCTGCACGGAATACTATTTAATGCTACTCAATTATTGCCTTGGAATTCACGGTTACCATTGGCTTATTTGAGGGTGCAATTTTGTTTGCCAAATAGAGGTAAAACCGAGATTAAATTTAGATACTTGAGTTTAAATCTGAAATAATTATAGTGGATTGAGTTAGGTCAAATTTTAAAATTTAGATTCAAATTTGATACATTAATTTTCATAACAGTGAACTCCGTTTGAATTGAACTCTCAAGTTCAAATTGTAGCTATATATAAATATATACGGAGTATATTTTTTTATTTATTATAAAACTCAAGCTCAACTTAATTGACTTAAATAAATCTAAGTCTATTGAACTATAAGTCAAAATCTTTTAAACTTGAGTTTGGCTTGATTACTTAACAAGCTGCTTGAGCTTACCAAAATCAACCAAGCTTTGATTAAACAACCTCACAAGTAGCTCGCAAACAGTTCAACTTGTTTGAATCCTAATGGTCGAGAAAAAAATTATTTTTTTATTAGTAGTTGATCATCATAAGTGAAAATTTCTTCAATAGTTATTATTGTGAAACTCCATATTATAGCCATTCATTGTCCTAACATTCTACGGAGTAATTTTTTTATTTTAAATTTTGACAAATGAAAACGTGTTTTAGGTTGCATGTATTTAGCGAACATCTCTAGTACAACCAACGGCTCCAAATTCATAAAAACAATCGAAAACCTAAACCACCGTAGAGTAGGTATTGTCATCTTGATAAGAAGCCTCACCAATGAGCAATCAAATAACATGAAGTGACTTGCTGACCTTCATCAATTTTAGCTCAACCAAGCGTGACTCATGGACAGTCTGCCCAAGCTCATATTATGCCACAACTAACATAAATATACACGAAATAAAGTGTGGATTATTGATTAGACGACGACAAAAGTCTCTTTCAACTTAATCAAAGGTCTCGAGTTTAAGCGGACCCTCAGAATGTATCATCTTAGGTCTTAACAGGTTATCACTCTCAAGTCTTCAGAGTATATGTTCGACTTTATGTATATAATATGTGAAAATTAATTAGAAAAGCATGCAGTTAAGAGAAACATACAGTTGAAGTGAAGCAGATGGACGTGGGCAGCCCTGCCGCACCGTTGTTAAATTTCTCTGTATGAACTGCAATGAAACCTGGGCAAGAGTGTAAATGCCACTGATTTGGATATGTGGGGCTATCTGTGGCAAAGAACAATTAGATTAGCATAATTCATTTCATTTATTAATGGAAAATGCAGGTAAAACAGTGGACAGTAGCTGTGCTTCTGGATACCAAATCATATTTAGACAAGTATGCTAATGTCAAGATCAAGTAAACATCAAATAATTAATAATAAAAAATTAAAAACAGTAATAAACACCGACTGCAGGGTCTAACCAAATCATACCACCTGGATTGTTCCTTCATCTCTGCATTGTTGTTCTGCCATGATTCAACGGTTGATCTGGGTTGAAGATACACTACGTAAGCTTGCTTGCTTTCTTTCTTAGTGCCTGTCATAATCCAATTTTGATATTCATTCAATTATATCCTCCAAGACAAGACGACTATTGGAGAGTAGTGTGAACCAAAGCCCAAAGGTGGTCCATTCGTCCCACTACGAGGGAAAAGGGACAAATTATACCATGGACCAGAATCTACCTTGCATTGTAAATTCGGATTCAAAAAATAACCTTCAAATTATGTATTTATAGTTGATACATTTTGCACCCGCAATTGATAGTTTTGTACATGTAACTATCATATTATGTGTCAGCAATTATCAAGTTAGATTCTGTATCTATAGTTAACACATTCTGTACTTGCAATTTCTATACTAATAGTTATAATATGATGTGTCAGCAATTATCAAGTTAACTGTAAATACAGAATATGTTAACTGAAAGTTCAAATTTTTGTATCAAGATTCACAATGCAATGTGAACCCCTGGACTATGGTATAACAATTGGGGAAAAGGCTTCCACCCAAGAACCCATCAATGTCATTCAAACGAAGGGAAGGGATTAGCCTAATGCCATAACAGTCCATAGACACTTCAATCTCTCCGTGGATTCTTCCTTAATCACCAGAGGTTGAGGTTGAGGTTGGCTATGGCTTTACAAGGCCCAAGACCTGGTTGTGCCTATTGATTGTGAAGAAGAAGCCACGGGAGCAAAAGCCGCCACTGCACAACCGGTGGCACCCGGATATACCTCCAGTTGCAGAGGTGAAAGAAGGGGAGTTGTTCAGGGTGGAGATGGTGGATTTTAGCGGTGGGGGGAATAACATCACAATTCACGGCTCAGGATATCAAGTATGCTGATCAATCTATTGTGAGTTCTACTCCTACTCCTCTCCTTTCTATTGCATTTCAATGTTGATGCCAGTAATTGGAATATAAGCAATTACAATACCGTAAAGAGAGAATAATCAAGAATTCAACTAGAAACACAATACCAAAAAAAAAAAGGAATGAAATCTGCTATCTTAGATTATGTCTGGATAATAATAAATACTCAAGGTTACACGTTATCAGAATAGTTTATTTGAAATGTTTTTGAGTAATTTGAGGACAAACCTGTTGGGACTTGGGAAGTAACACTGACTCCAATCTGCCAAGTTTCATGCTAAGCTTCCAAGATGTTGGTTATGATTTTGTGAGGTAATTATCGAAACCCTTGAACAAAAAATAGTCTCTATCCATAGACGGAGATGCAACGAACCTGTCATGAAGCAACTTCCATTTAATGTTAAAATGTGATGAACAGAGAAAGTGTGGTCAGAGGTCAGTTTTCCGATAGATAAAATCATAAGCAAACAGCCGTGGAAAAATACAAAAGAAACGCCACTCCCAAATTAAGAACACCTTGAGAATTCAGCTGATCTGATGTAAAAGATAATGTATCCTGGCCATTAGGATCTCATTTTTCAGAATAATAGAATTCTAAACCTTAATGATGCCCTGTGGCTTTGTTCCTTTTTACTTATTTTATAAGCAGCAGCCATTCTGTACTATGTAAGTTTAGGATGCCGTTTGGCATTTGGTTTACATGAATGAGACCATAATGAATTAATGATTTGTACATTCATCAAAATATGAATTAGTCTATCCAACAGGAGGCCGGCCAATCATTAATTTTAAATTAAACTACCTGTAAGAAAACGAAAGCTTGGCTCAGCACGGCAATGGCACTTCATCTCTATAACCATTCCTCGAATGCCAGTCGCTATTCAAAAGCTCAGCTAACTAGAGAATTTTAGATACCGCCATTAAGCTATGGCTTTCCGAGGTCCAAGACTAGTTGTGCCATTGATGTAAGGGAAGAACAGCCTTGGAAACAAAACCCACCACTCCACAACCGGTGGCATCCAGATATACTGAGTTGCAGAGGTCCAAGTAAGGGAGATTTGTTTAGAATGGAGATGGTAGATGCTTGCGGGGGAGCATAACATCGGAATACACTGCTGAGGATGTGAAGTTCATTGATCCATCGGTTGTGAGTTTCTTGTGCACTCTTTATTTGATGTAATTTCAGACCTGTATTTGAACTGATAATACAACTTGAAATCCAATAAGAAAGCACCATACCATAGCATATTGCGAAATTGAAAGCATTGTCCATGAGGAGGACCAACAATGTCACTAAAGAACTTCCCATATAACCCTGACATTTTGAACATTTAGAAAATAAAGCCACAAATGCTATAGAAAAGTCATCCAATACTTTTTGTCATTTTCCACAAGGAAATAATGGACAACAAAGGAAACATTGTGACTCATTTGTCAGCTAGCATCCATGTTTCAATCAACCACCAGCTCTCGCCGGTCCCATCTGATAAAATAACTAGCTTTCAGTTACCAGTGAGAACATTCATCCATGGCTCCTTCAACTCCTAGGCTAGTGGTGTCCATAGACCTAAAGAAGAAGCCAAGGGAACAGGTGCCACCACTCCACAACCGTTGGCATCCAGAGATACCACCAGTGGCAGAGGTTGAAACTGGTCAGTTATTCAGGGTAGAGATGATTGACTGGACAGGAGGGGCAGTTCAAGATAATAACTGTGCAATTGATGTGAAAACCTTAAACCTCTCCAACTGTGAGTATAAACTTAAAGCTGCAGATAGTTCATGGACAAGACATCTCAAATTAGACACTTTTCATATTCTGAATGTAGAAAGTTTATAATTCATCTTATGAAAGGGGCCCTGATATCTTAGTTTCACATAACACCATTTCCATCAAGTGAGAAATTCAAAAGATAACAACTACTCTATAAACTTGTTCAGGTGCACTATCTCAGTGGGCCTATCAGAATTGTAGACACTGATGGAATCCCAGCAAAGCCAGGTGACCTTCTTGCTGTTGAAATTTGCAATTTGGGGCCTCTCCCTGGGGATGAATGGGGTTATACAGCAATATTTGACCGAGAGAACGGTGGTGGATTTCTAACTGATCACTTTCCTTGTGCGGCCAAGGCTATTTGGTACTTTGAAGGCATATATGCATACTCACCTCATATTCCAGGTAAAAGTTGTTTCCAGTTTGTCAACCTTACAAGACATAATTAAATCTCGAGTGGAACCCTATGATGTTTGCTAACTTGGGAACTCTGACAGGTGTGAGGTTTCCTGGTTTAACCCACCCTGGGATAATAGGAACAGCACCTTCAAAAGAATTGCTTCAGATATGGAATGATAGGGAAAGAGAGCTTGAAGAAACTGGTCCTCAAGCACTGAAATTATGTGAGGTTTTGCATTCAAGACCTCTAGCAAACTACCATCAACTAAAGGGTGTGTTCTTGGCAAGGTAAGATCAATTCATGCCGGGAACTGGGAAGGAACCAAAAAGCACTGCATTCATTCTGGCATGTTTCTTTCCAGGAGGAAGTTAAATTTAAGCCTAATGGTTAATATAAATCATAAGTAGAACTAAGTGGCATGTCTTTGCAGTTTGCACAAACAAATATATCTATAAAGCAAACCAGCTAAAGATGCAGTATATTAAAGATATTTACTATCCAACTCATCAGGGTTTTCTGTAGGTTCAAGACGGAACTCCCGAGTGGGAAAGAATTGCTTTGGAGGCTGCTAGGACCATCCCTGGAAGAGAAAATGGAGGAAACTGTGATATCAAAAATCTCAGTAGAGGTTCAAAAATCTACCTTCCCGTGTTCATAGAAGGTGCAAATCTTAGTACTGGAGACATGCACTTTTCTCAGGGTGATGGAGAGGTCGCCTTCTGCGGGGCAATAGAGATGAGTGGTTTTCTAGAGCTCAAGTACATTTCATTTCTCATCTCACTGTCTTTTCCCTTCTTGGCATGTTAGAAACAAAATCATCTAGTAATTACCATTGGAAAACCTTTGTGAAATAATTTAGATAAATCAATATAAAAACACATTCAAGACAGATAATGGTCAAAATTGGGTGAAAATGATATGGTTACATTAAAATCATTTTCCAATCAACATCTAAAATACAACATTAATTTGTCTACCACCCTTAGTATTGTCAGCTAGATGCACAGACACTTGTCAAGCATATTGCATCATTTCATGAATCAAAGTAATCTTGAAAATAAGCCAAAAGTAAAAATAGGATAAAGGCCATATGCACTGCTGTTTAATAATGGACCTGCTTCCACCAATAAGATCTCATCTAGTTTTTTTCTGATATTTCTCAGATGTGAAATAATAAGAAATGGTATGAAAGAATACCTCACTCCAATGGGTCCTACCACCCTGCATGTCAACCCAATATTTGAGATAGGCCCAGTTGAGCCAAGGTTCTCAGAGTGGTTGGTGTTTGAAGGCATCAGTGTTGATGAGAGTGGACGGCAGCACTACCTTGATGCCAGTGTTGCTTACAAGCGTGCAGTGCTCAACGCAATTGATTACCTGTCAAAATTTGGCTACTCTAAGGAGCAGGTATGGAACTCTACTCAAGCACGTTTAAATACATAAGAATCTCTCAGGACTTGTGAATAATGACAATGTTATGACTAAAATGATACTTCTGGCGATTATCAGGTATATCTCTTACTCTCATGCTGCCCTTGCGAAGGACGGATTTCAGGAATAGTTGATTCCCCAATGCTGTTGCCACACTAGCAATTCCCACTGCCATTTTTGACCAGGTACTGTGAGGTTTTCAGAGCTTCAAGAAAACTAGCATATGCATTTACCTTAATATTTTCTTTTAAGACTACTCTAGTACTACTATAACATGAAAATTCTCATATAGCTAAGAATATGAAATCCTATACATTGGCCATAGATGGGCACACGAGTAACTACTTAACAACTCACATATTATACCCTGATAACAGCCCCAACTTTAGAAGACAAAAATAACTCAGTCCTTCATACCACTGACTGAACTTTAGCCAATGTGACATCTTCCTTCACTATCTCCTATTCCTCCTTACTGGAAAATACCATGTAAGATCTATCTGAGGGGCTCATATCTTTTAGGAA
>VALG01013308.1:0-10871 GCA_009835305.1 Ipomoea purpurea
AATGTGCGTGAGTAGTTAAATTACGAGCTCAGCAAGGAAGCAGAACAGAACTCATGCACATTAACGCCCAAGCCTTCTTGTTACTTCTTCCTTCAACTTGGCCATGGATTCTGGATTATCAGCTACCTTCACAGGGCGTTTGGTTGGAGGGAGAGAATTATGTGGGAAAAGAATTGTAATTCTATGGGAGTTGAATTACTGGGAATAAAGTGGGAATTTAAAATTCTAGTGTTTGGTTGACAGGAATAGAATTACTGGAAAATTTCAATTCCAATGTTTGGTATACATGGAAATTGAAAGGGAATAAGTAGTATATCAAGTCCAAAATGTCCATTGTTGTTGTTAAAAGGAAAGATTAGACATTCATTTTAGGTTTAAAAAAAAGAAGGGTAATTTTGTCTCATCAGTATCTTTTTTCTTCATAAAATCCAAGGATTAAAATACCAAGGGGGACATCGGATTTTAATTCCATGAAAATGGGGGAAGCACGGCAATTCCATGGAATCGGCCTACCATTACCTCTAATCAATTACTACGGAATTTAATGTGCTTTGGAATTATGGTGGGAATTAAGTGGGTAAGAGATTTAAAATCCCTCCAACCCAACGCCCTGTCAGTGCAGGTTGATGTGTTTTAGAAAATAATGGAGATAGGACGCCCGCTACACGAACAATCTTGCACACCAGCTAAGTGTAGGATTTCTATTGTATTCTATCCCATCAATTCCTTAACCACCTAGCCCGCCTCCATCAGGCGAGCGGAGCAGTGGAGGGGCAATGAGTTATCCTGTTGGGGCCGAACGTGACATCCATATTCTGTTGCATTACTCCACATTCACCTCACATAAGCACAATCTCGGGCACATTTAACACAACCACTACGCACATGTTAGTACAAATCTGCACGCACATTAATCATCTACCGGACACACGAAAGCAATTCAAGCAGCACGGGAACACTTTCAATATGATTATGTATTTTACCCTCATCCAAGTCAGGGGAAATACTATACTATACTATATAATACATTGTACACCTTACGAGGGTGAAGAAGTCTAGTGCTGCCATAATCCCCATACGCTATCATATTCGCGAACCCACCGAAGTATGATAATAATATATATACATAATATATATTACTGAGTATGTTTAGAAAATTTGTCTGTGTTACAACTAATCATATATGCGTCCCCGGTAAACGTCATCCCTTGTGAGCCCGACCGAATCTGGTTTCCTCGCAGAATGGTCAAGGTCTTCCACTGCGAGAGGTCACGGTGCGGCATACACCAGGTAGGAATACTAATACTCAAATACCAATCCATACAGTGTTCGAAAAATACATAGTCCTAGTAATGTCAGAAAATACACAACACATAAAAGAGAAAATATCTATCCACACAGAAGATGGTGTAGTTTACATCAACCACTGTTGTCGTGCATTTATGCATAACAATGTGGGGGAGTATAAAAGCCGCACTGACGCACGCGAAGACCTGACTTAACAGGCTCACTATATATATTTATACATAATATATTACTATAAGGTATTATCATACTAGTATATATATATCACCTAGGCTGGGTCTAGTTTTTGCGAGGTCGATAACTGCATTTCGAAAGAGGAAATGTTTTCCCCTAATAAGGGCAGTTATATAAGTCTGAGTCGTGATGCCGATTCTTAACCCGAGATGATATATATACCACCATCCGTCAATAGGAAGCCGGTCAATGAAGATTGGAAAGAAAGCAACCCCCTCGAGCCTCTGAGGTTCTATTTCGAGGTACTTGAGTTTTCTCTTGCATTGTATCAGTCCGGAGCAATTTCTCTTCTAGAAGAGGATAAAGAATCGTCGGAACCCGGTCGGGTCTAAGCCCCTGTACCTCGACCCGGGCGACATAGGAAAGTTCAATCCACCGATGACGCTACATCTCTTCAGACGAGAGAAGTAGCTGTATAGATAGGCTACGTTGAGCGGTCACGTATGTATTGTATGAGGCCAGGGGCACTCTGCGGGAGGCCAGCAGACATGAGATATATGCGCCTCAGCGTGGAAGCATGCCGAACGACCGGTGATACGATACGTGTCTTCCGGCTTCTCCGCTATAAATTACACCGCCGATGCATACAATTATACCGGACTTATCTCTGGACGAATCGAGGCTGGTAGTTAAGTATCGAGACTCCGACGCAGCACCAGTCGGTACTCGTGCAGACAGGCGTAAGAAATTCGCTATTAGGGACTTTAACTGAGGTTTCAAACCGAACCAACGTTCAATATTACTGCTTTAATTGTCTTATGTCTTTTATTTCAGCTCAATTATTTGCGCACGTAGTTACTATCGATAGTCATTATCTTGATCTTGGCGCCGTCTTTGGAGCGCAGGATGAAGCACAAAGGAAGCTACGTCAACCGAGGCCGGTAGCGTCCGATTCTACACTCACACAGAGGACACGCTCCACTTTCCCTATTCTATGCACGACTCTGCTCCAACAAATTACGACCAAGGAGACTGGCTTTAGCGACAACCAGGTCAGAATGTTGATTTGAAACCTCAACCTCTCAACACCCGCCCCCACCAGCTCACCAACCAGCTCAGTATTCACGGTGCAGTATCGTTATCCCGGCGAATAGTCAGATAGTGCCACGTTCGATACGTCTGTGTGCACATAACCCTCCATTCCACTCTATCTCTAATGGAGCAGCAATTCGCCCTAATTCGGACCCTGGGCAACTAGTCACATCGATCACAAACCATCGCCCTCCTCATCCTGTATCTGCGTTATATACCTCTTTGCCTGGCCAACGAGATTCTATTTATCCACCCCACCAAGGCGCGGAATTATCTCCATCGAGAGTCCCGCATGCCGCATTGGATCCAACGGACAGTCCTATGCCATGAGCCGTCACACTCCATGTAAGGGATTTGATCAATCAACCAACGTCAACTGAGTCGACAAATAGCACAACCGGAGTAGTATGACGAGTACCCATTCCCGTCTCGACGCTGCAGCTCCATTCCTGCGTTGGGCGCGCCGGGGTGCTGAGTATGTCCATGGATCACCCGCTACCACGACAGGCGACCCTCAAGCCGCAGCACAGGCCGCTGCTCTGCAAGGGCATGATCCCGCTCTTAGCGGTTGAACACCGGAAGGTGCTTTTTGATCGGAGGACTACTCCGACCAAGCAGAGGCCGACTACGATCTGAGGGAACGAGAGTTGAGTACAAAGCGGACAGTGACATTTCTGGAAGGACTGCCCTAGTGGGAACAGCACAATCTCGCAAGTAGATAGCCTATTATAGCCAGGAAGGCATCGTCTGCGGCATGACAAGCGTGTCGGGGATCGCACCGAGCAAATACGAGCGACCGAGAACAAGTCAGTCAATCGCATGTTGAGTCTGAGCTCACGAAACCCGTCGAAGAGGATGCTTCTTACAACCTCCAGCGGGTTGCTCCAATTCTACATGAAAACTAAGATCCCGTCAGGCCCCGGAGTATCGACTCAGAACGTCCTTGTAGATCTCTGAGAAAACATTCTCACAGCGTACTGCCTGACAAATATAGTGGCGCGCGAACTCGACTTCCGCACTTTAGAAGCCATCATTCAAGGGGAAATAGAAACTACGGAGGGATGGTCGGGACCTGACCCCAACGAGGTCCACGTTAGACGATCTTTTACGGCAACATCGATTTTTAAGGGCGCTCGGCAGGACGCCGGATGCCTGCCCGCTCATGTCTATACAATTCTTATCTCGTGCGCCGACCACGCAGCGCCCCCCGCGGTCGACGTGCGCCGTCGCGACTTTACACCGGCCGCGCGCGAGTGCGGCCTGGGCCTCGGTTCAGAACCTCGTCAAATTCATCAGGGTGTCGTGCCCGCACGAATACTGGGCGACGCCTTCAACCCTCTCCGAGCGCTTGCTGCGTTCACAAGAATTTCGGTGTCACATGGATAACGCGCGCGTTGGCAGAAGCGCATAAGCCCTGTTATCGGCGTGTAATGACGCATTAGCCGACTATATCTTTAGTCAGACGTGCACAGGTCGCAGCGCGCGGTCCGAGCAAGGGTGGCAATAGCTAGAGTGGTACAGAATCTGAATCAGCTAGTTATCACATGCTCCCCATATTGCCCCACTAAAATCTAGATACCTCTGCGAAACCCAGGAGCCTGTTGGGAGGCGCGTCCAGAACACCACAGACCTACGTAGCAGGTCAAGACGGGCCCACTCCGCAGCAGTCAACGGCATTTCTGAAACAGCGGGAGAGGCTGGGGGCGGCATAGTAGATAACCGTCGCGGGAGGCTTGGGACGTCAACTGCGATCACAGCATTGGTGGAACCTCGGCCGGCGCAAGGTCTTGTCGCAGTCGATCGATGGATACATAATCAGGTAGACGCGATTTCACCGCACCAGGACAGCTAGTTCACTGACATCTCTGACAACACCGCATTCCGCGGCGGAAGCAGACATGAGCATGTACTAACTTTCCGTCCCGCAGCTGTTAGTCACTTTGTATCTCAAGACTCCCCCATACTAGTGGCAACCCCGATGGGCTGGCCTGAAACAAGACCTACAACACTGGCAAGCCGATCAACTTCCCTCCGTTGCCGCGGCCATCGACACTGAGGAGGTATAGCCCACTTCACAATTGCTAGAACGTTTGCTGGCCCCAGCATCGGCAGTGGTCCCGACACAATACGTGATCAGGTGAAAGTGATCAGAGAAGAGAGACCACACGAAGAACATAGATCGGAGGGAAAAAAAAACCCCCTCCCCATCTGCATCTTCACAGTACCTACACACGCAGTCTGATCTAGTCTGATCGGGATGGACGCTCATCACGTGCGGCGGAGAGTCCGACAGGCGAGAGGGGACCGAAGAGGACCCGATTACTTCCTCCAATCTAGGAGTATCCGGCCCGTCAACACAGGGCAAGGTCCGACGATATCTGTACAGGCTCATATTTGATGGTACCATGGAACAGATTTCCCGATCTACCGGAGAGAACTAGCGCCGAGAGTTCGTTATAAGGGCAAGTCCGGATCCGCCGACGACTGGGAAACACAAAAAATGGAGCCCATAGACCAGTGTACCTCTGGAGGACCACAGACCGCGAGCCAGTGGTGATCACGGCATGGAGGTTCGCTGGCACTGGTCCACTATCCATGTTGCGTCATAAGGCACAGACGTCTAGTCCGATGGTTATGGTCGGATAGCGGCAGGGGATGAGTCAGTAGTACACGCCCTTTTGACATTATCGACGTTATTCGAGGAAGGACTCGAAGAACTTGCATTCGGCATCTGATTCGTCACACCTCGGGTCGGCTCACTTGGCCTATGGCACGATTATGTGATCGTATTCATTGGACGTCTATTCAAGTTAGATTTGAAACTTGCCAGAGGCCGTGTGGACATGTCAGCTTTTACGCTCGATGCCTATCGCCCGGCAACTTTCTACCAGCCGGTCACGACCGTGATACCGTTTGCCCGTTGGGGGGTAGATATCTTGGGGACTTTTCCACAATTGTCCGGTCGAAGGCGATTCGTAATTGTAGCCATTGATTATTTCTCCAAGTGGATCGAGGCCGAGCCTTTAGCAACGATAACTTCGCAACAATGCGCCAGATTTTTATGGCGAAATGTCATTTCTCGGTTTAGAGCTCCCGTTCACTTGATTAGTGATAACGGTCGACAATTTGTGAGCCAATATTTTCAAAATTTCTTGGCAACGATCGGGACAACCTCAATCCGATCGTCGGTAGCTTACTCGCAGGGCAACGGCCAAGTAGAGAATGCCAACCGAACTATTTTGGAGGGTTTGAAGAAAAAGCTGCACTCAGCCGGTCGTAGTTGGGCCAACGAGCTCCCGTACGTGCTCTGGACATATCGCACGACCCCAGAGAACGATGATGGAAACACCTTTTGCCCTGGTTTATGGTGCTGAGGCCGATTGCCAATTGAGGTTTGGATCCCAACGGCAAGAGAAGTGCTTACAACAGAAGAAAATGAACATTCTATGGCCGTAGATCTAGATGCCATCGAAGAGAAGAGAAATTGCCGCTCGGCGCATGGCCGAGTATCAGAAGAGGGTGAAGAGTACAAAAAAAGTTCGAGTTCACCCACGATATTTTCAAGTCGGAGATTATGTACTACGACGTCGAGAGGCAAGCCAACCATTGGAAGGATGCACGTTGGCCCAGAATTGGGAAGGCCCTTATGTAATCACGGCCGTAGTTCGCCCGGGCACTTACGGGTTGGAGACAACGACCGGAAGAGTGATCGAGGGCACTTGGAATTCGGAAAATCTAGTCTTATTTAGGCATTGATGTGACCGTGTAATTTCAGATGGAGTGGGGTGGGGGTGGGGCTCAACCTGCGAGTGGGCACGTCCATCTTTGATCGTATTTGTAAAATTTGTATACATGTATCCGTCTACGTACGGGAATAAATGATGTATTGTCGATCGATGATTGCTTGACCATTTGCGTATGGTGGCTCGATCGGCTATCAAGCCATGTAAATGCCAAGTAGTTTTGATAAATCTACTTCGAAAATTGGTCTTGCTCGTGCTTTACTCAACCGAGACTCAGCATCAACGATCGGGATAGGCGAAAGCCCAATGACCACAATGTCGCTTAAACTTGCCCGATTATACCGTGGTTTAATCTCAGTTATAGCTGACAAAGGTGCAGACCTCTCCCTCGGTCCCGACCGGTAGGGGTATAAACCAACTATAGTCATCTACATCTCATCCGGACAACTGATAATGTCCGGCATATAACGCTCATCTTCGGCGGATAAATCGGGTCACACCATCGATCGGATTAAAGAGCTTCAGATATGTTCCCGATCAGCTTACCTTATTAACCACTGTCGCACTCACTCCTGCCTCATGTGCACGCCAGTGTGGGGCTGGGGGTTAAGGAGGGGCCAATAGGCCATCGTAGGTCGACCAAAACACGATCGACTAAAGTTGCAAAAGGTGGAGCAAAAAAACGACCGGCAAAGTTGTATATACATAAAAGCGTATATTACAAGAAATAGAAGATGAACAAAAGACTAATTCATTAAAAAATAAAGGTGCCTGGAACAAACGGACCAGGCTCCGATTAAGTTAAGTTCAAAAAACTTTAAAAATAGTTACATAAACGGTCGGCAACTACATGACCTTCTCTACGTCCTTCTCGCCAGCGCTCGGCTCGGCCGTAGCTTCAGAGGCAGATGGCTCGGTGAAAGGGGCCGGGCCAGGATTAGGAACTTCGTCGGGGAGGGTGGACAGCACGGACTTCAGGTCATCGCCTTCGAAGACCTCCTCCATATGGATCGGGCCTCCTCCCGCATGGCCCGCTGCCCGGACTTGAATGTAACACCCGTGTTACGACCTTCAATCTGGGATTAATTGTTTAATTAATCCCGCTAATAATAATATAAATATGATTTAATTATGTTAGGTTTCCCTTTAATTAATTAATAGGGTCCACCATGAACCGTGGACCCTTGCCTAAATTAGAGGCTGTAAAGCCTATTAGGAATTAATAAATGAAGAAACCTTTTTACTATTCAGTAATAATTAATGAAATACTAGACCTAGTTATCTATTAGGAATAAAGAAGTGCCTTTTTACTATCAGATTATGATTAGTATAGATCCTCTTTTAAATTAATTATATGGTCCAATGTGGACATGGGATACCTACTTATTCACCTAAAAACAAGTCCTACGTCTTATAAGGAATATATGAATTTATGTAAACCATACCATTTAGGCCCTAAATTAGGATGTCTTAATAGTTTATATGTTAGTGATTAGTGTGTGTGTGTTGTGTGTGTGGGTGTAGAGTGTGTTGTAGATAGGTATGTAGTAGAGCGATTAAGAGGCTACCCACTCAACAAGAAATCTATCTCACAACACAATCTCCACGCAAAAAACAAAGATTTCCAACGAAGATTACCTCACTTTTAACACAATCAAGAAATCAAGAATGAAGCTTTAAAGGGAAAGATCCTTCAAATAGCCAAGGACTTAATTAAGGCTTAAGAGTAATCCATTGTTCTCATACAACCTGATTTTCCCTCTGTTAGTATTAGGTGAGAATAAGATCAACCCTTGAAGAGGAGTTGTAATAAATCCGTTATGAAAAAGGAAGTAGTGGCCTTGTTAGATTTAATGATTCCGCGAAATAGTAGAATAAGTAGTTAGATTCCATAGTGCTAATACGATTGTGATATACTTGCAATCATGTCGGAGTTCTATATTCTATAAGGACTATTTCTTGCTATTAATCGTTATCTATCTATTCTTATGGCTCATTCTCTAGAGTTCTTTGCTGAATTTAGTTGTTCGTGTGATTTATCATTTGATTCTTTTGTTAGTTTGTCATATGGAGATTGCTCTTATTGAGTTGTCTATTTGTCTTTATTTAACCGCATTAGTGTATGTCAGATATTTGATAAGAGAAGACTCGAATCATTCACGTTTAATAATTTACTTTTGTTGAGATAATTATCTTGATTATTATAAAGGTTGGATAAAACCTATGTTGTATCCGTCATGGTATTATTCTTGGGATTAAGTCGGGAGTTGGCCGTAGAATCAACATCTTTTGGTGTTGGTATTTAGTTGTTTCCTTAGATAACAATCATCATGTGTATATGTTCGTTCCTGTGTGCATTTTAAAGATTATTCAAGCTATGTGATTGATCTCTCTGGTAATTATATGGATTCGTGTTATGGATGGGTCATCACCCAAGTTAAATTAATATTGGTGAAAAAGGTTGTGGTCGATAGCATTGTGAGTTGTCAGGTTCCCATCAATGGGTTCCATTTGGGGTGGGCGAAATTTGGTGTGTGTAAAATTTCAACATTCTCGTGGGGTGAGTGATGCCCGCCATCCAATTAATGTTACCCAAAAGCCACGGTAAATGTTAGGAGATTTAATGCTCCTGGTCAAAGGGTAGCTATCCGCAGATCGCGGTACTTTGCTCGCTTGTGGATAGCCATTAATAATACTATGACTGTGTTTCCGGGGCAGCGGCGGGTGCCCCCACCCCCGGCTAGCCGCTGGAAAATTTAGTTGCCAACGTAATCTGCTGGCGTGTACCTTGCTCGGGTTGTAAATATGCCCTCTCGAGGCTTATATCTTGGATTCCTCCGGGTTCCCACAACGAACCAGCAAATTCTCTGAGTACGTCCCCAACATGGAGCTTCACGTTTAGTACGAAAGCACCGTTCAAGAATGTGTCCTGAAAGGTGTTTGATGTTTTCAGGTTACCGGGTCGTAGGTGGACTGATCTCAGCCACCTTAACCTCAAACTGGGCCTTCCCATAAAGTTGGGCGCATTTAATTGGTACTGCGGCCAAGCGGGCAACCGCGGGCTAAAGTTCGCGGACTGTCCCTGCTCTTGACGGCGTCACCAGCTGGCCACGGGGGTGTTCATCAAGGAAAGTTGCACGTCCGACCCTTAGGACTATTCTTAGTATGGTGGCATGGTGCAGACGCACCTCACAGTCCGCTTGGTTTGTTCCCACCTCACTAGAGAGGGGTTATCCTCTCCTCAGTTCTTGAATGTTTTCCCCCGACCCTCGTGGTGTCCCAACGGACCTCCATTTTATCGTTGCCCTAAGTCTAGTTTGAATGTTTCGGGTACCGTTCTTAGGATAAAAGAGTCCTTTCTATTGCATGCTAGTTGAATTGGTACCCCGTTGGCCTAGGTGAAAGAAGTATGAACCCCTTAGGACTATTCTTAGTTGTGGATGACCACGCATAGGTTTCATTATACGTTTTCTCCCCTTTCCCAATGTGTCAATGTGGGTTGCATGTGCTTGCTATGTGTTATGTGTGCAATGATTACCCAATGTTGGCTGCGGTCAAATTGGTTATTCATGATCTGCGGTTCATAAGTTGCCTGCGGTCAGAAATACACTCTCTGGCTGCAGTCCAAAGTTTGGTTGCGATCAACCGTTTTACATGAGTTGCGGTTCATAATCTGGTTGCGATCAGAAATATACTTCCTTGGGCTGCGGTCCACTGTTTGGTTGCGATCAAACATTATGATGAGGCTACGGTTCATCGGTCGGTTGCGATCGACCCCTTCGTGCTGCAGTGGCGAAGCAGGGTGCTGCGGGGCCGTATTAGCGCTATATGCGCTGACCCTCCATGCTGGCATTGCGATTGGTCCTGTGGCCCAACCAAAATGTGCTTAATGGATAAAAGATTTATGGAGTTGATGATAATGGAGTGATATGAAAAAGTAACCTGCTGACCAATAGATTATATGATGATTGTCTTTAACTTGCTCAATTATAGCTGTTTGAATTATGCTTAATCCCTAATTTGTCGAGTCTTATTCCTGTTTTAAAAGCTAGAGTCTCCTAAGTAATATATCTTCCTGCTCAAAATGGTTCTTATATATATATATATATATTATATATACTTATATATATATAATATATATATAATATTATATTATACGTACTATATATAATATACATATATACTTGATATAGTATATATATATATATTATATATATATAATATACAATTTATCTTTGTATTTCAACGCGTTGGAGCGGGTTTTACCTTAGCAATCTTCGCTTGAACAGTTATATATTTTGGGCTTTCAGTGCACAGATTTTTAATTTTTAGTCTATTTCTCGGTAGCAGTGCGCTAGATGGATTTCTCCTGTGTGTTTAGATATTTTTTTAGGTCTTTCCTTTCGGCCTTGGGCCTGATGATGTAATGACAATAGTTTTGGAAGGATTAAGTTATTAGATAGCCTTGCATCTGAGCTCTCCAGCTCAGATGTGGCATAAACACCCCGGACCCTTATGGTTTAGAAATGCCTCCATTTGGGGATTTTATTTAATAGA
>VALG01013315.1:0-41094 GCA_009835305.1 Ipomoea purpurea
CCCGCGCTCCCTGGGCCAGTAGCATCAACTAACATTATAAGTAAACATAGATATAATTTATTAAAACCAAAATAACCGTACCGGACGCTAAAGTAATAAGTACGTTGCCTTCTCGTGGTCTTTACATTTCTTGTTTACTTGGAACCACCTCTAATCATAACCGCAGACACCATGATGCTTGCTTGCTTATCTTCATCTCCGGAGACCTCTAATGTATTTGACATCAAAAATCTTGATCCTCACCTTATGATACCCATCGTCCGGCACTCACCCATCGGTGGCGCTACCCCAGTCGGACACCACCACCCAGCCTTCGTCGCACTGCCTTCCTCGCCCTCCCGCCGTCTGGACGGCCCGCTACCTCAGCGGTAATCTGTTCTCGCTTCCCTCTTGTGTTCTCGGACTGACACAGGCCACATGCGCTGTCAGGGAGGACTACTGAGAGTTGTGGCGTCCTGTGCGGACGACGCCCGCCTGTGCAGCTGCAGTCTTGCGCCTGTGGCGTCACTCGCTACGCCGGCCCGGGCCACACCGAACGACGTTGTGCAGTCTGCCTTGGGAAGTTCTTGCACCCATCCCAGGTCCAGTAAAACCACGCGTTCTATTCCTCCGAGAGGGTATCCGCCGAGAGGCAAGTGAAAGAATGGATATTTCGATCTGGAGTTCTGCGCGTTGAAAGCGCAAATATTGCGGAGGTCCTGGGAAGTTTGGAATTGCAGCTTGCCTGCGTGAAGCTTCAGATGGGGCGGCACGCCAGGAGATTAACGGTGAGTCTTTGGTGGGGTGGTCGTAAACCCCCCCGCCCCACCCCCCTTGGAAGGGTTTGAAGTCCAGGACGCGGGCACCACGTGAACCCAGGGCGTGGCGACGGCGTTGTCGTGGAGTCTTTTATTGTTCTTCGGTGTTGTACTGTGATCGGCGGTGGTCATCGATGGCGGGACTGATGGGCGGAAAAGGCCTCCAATCGTGGGTGTGCCTTTCAGCATCGCCGCGATTCCGGCGGCGTGCGGGCAGGCATGGAGTTCTGATTCCAGATTTTAATCGCTGCCTACGTTGATGTTGACTTCCAATGTTACCGGCAAAGCTATTGGGTGGATAGGCGCAAGGATCAACCTCCGGGCCGCAAGATGATCCCTTCGCGAATTCCTAGGTAGGCTCGGAGATGGGCCTCTGGAAGAGGAGGCGGCGCGCCACGCGCTGCGCGGCCCCGCCCGCGCGCGCGCGGGCGTTTCCCGAAATTGTGTTCCTGCAAAGTCGATAGTGTTTAGGTAGCGGAGCTCCGGCGTCTTCTGGCGTTTGAATCCTGTTTCCCGTCTCTTCTGGCCCGATCGCCACTCCTCCGGGCTCTCGGGCCACTCGCCTCAGGTTCCGAGCCGGCGAAACATCCCCCGGGCTTCGTCCGGTTGATCAAGAGACCGCAGGGCCGATGTGCCGGGCGACTCCCCCAGCCCCGCCCGGGGCGGGCGGCGACCCGGCTTGTACCTCACCGGGTGGCGGCAGTAACGGTAAAAACGTTAGCGTCGTCTATCTCCGGCTTCTCGAATAATGAGGATAGTGGATCCCGGTTCAGGTGGACTTTGGCTACAATTTCGCGATGAAATCGTCAGAGGAAGAAATTGTTTTGAGTTTAAAGTCAGATTTACGTCTCACCATGTGCTCTCCCGGGACACGCTAAAACCCCTGATTTTTTAACCATTTTCCTCGCGTCAAGCATTCTTCCGGCGAACCACCCGGTCCCGGTCAAGCCCGGTAAGCAACCCGTTCCAAGATCCAAGAGCACCGTGTCTTTGGAGTTCCGAGACTGGGACGCCCGCCTGCGGTTGCCGGGCGGAGCAGAACGAGAATGCCTTCATTCATTAGCACCCCAAACAGCCGCAATGTGCGTGGGATCTTCGTTACAGAGGATGTGTCGTGTAACCGAGGGAGACCGATTACATCCTACGCCCGTCCGCGATGTGCACTTGCGACTCCATGCCAGGCGATGAGGTCGGAGAGTGAGCTTCCTTCATTCCAAGTTCACCTTTAACGCCAGACGAGCTCGCGGCGTCCACTCTTTTCGCCGCCCCGGCGCATATGCCGAAGTAGGAAACCCGCAACAGTAGTTTTCGGCGGCGGTAGGACGCTCGTGTGCGTGCCGATGTCCGATTGGTGTCCCGGGCGGCAACTCCATGGTGATATTATCCCGGGATTCGCGGCGAGACTCCGGCTGTGAGAAAGTTAGCGCCAATGAGCTTTCTGTTACACAACGAAGAATTGAACTCCGTTCCTTCCTTGCAAACCCCCTTCCACCTCTTGGGAATCGGCGGCATGCCGTCGTCCCTAAAGCTCCTGGATTCCGGCCATACACCGGAGTCAACCACGCCGACGATCACATCCTCGCCGAACTTCGACGCCGGCCATAACCCCGTATCCGAATTAAGCTTCAGAAAGCTAGAGTATACGTGGTTTGCGCTCAAAGGTCCGATCTTTATAACCGATATCGATCCCCGGAGACTTCTTCAAGACTGAAGTTCCTTCCTCCCCGACACAAAGCGCTAAAGCCGTGAAGGGCCATGTGGTAAAGAGTAGACAGAGCTTCGGGGCGAGAGGAATCGGGGCCGCCCGTCTAATAATTCACTGGCGGATGGCAGTACCGCATGGGTGGATGGCTGACAAAAGCGGTCGGGCTGTGGATGACTTCACTCCATGTGGACACGATGTACGCGTTGATCTCTGCGCCGACAACGGTTATCCAGGGAACAGATGAAGAGCAAAGAGAAAGCCATGGGAGCTAGGAGAATCTGTTGAAGCCATTAGATATTCGCGCTCAATGAAAGGAAGCAATAGCACGAATCGTTAATACGGCGTAGCTGTTTTGTTTGCTCAACAATGGGGGCGCGGCGGCTCCCGGCACCGGTACCGGGAGAGAAACATCTGTCAGCTATACGGTTACAGTTGGTCTGTTGTCTGAGCTTCTGATTTGGATCGACGACATCATCGTCTGGCACATTTTGAAATCACTCAATTTCTTCATTTATATATTTACTTATCATGGCGGCCTTGATGAAAATGAGTGTTTAACTAATTAACTGATTGTGTCATTAGACAAGGATAGAGCCCATAATTGATACACGGATTCAACTGTTGCTCCACTGAGACAAAGCTATTGGCTCAAATTAACCTGTTAGCCCTGGCTAGTCTTTTTGGTATAACGCTCCTCTTTTTTCAACAAAGCAATTGAAATCTTTCCAACATTTTGCATAATTGCACCCGAGACAAACAAATTATACCCAAACACTTGTATTACAACGATATTTAACTAAATCAGGAAACAATTAACTTAGCTCGGGCTCGAAATAAATCAGTAGGTTGACCTACCGTAGGGACTATAATAGCCTAACTTTACCTCCAAACACATGACATAAGTTAATACTCACTAACTCGTAGTTACATCATAAAGAGTTTTATATTCGTGTAACATTTTTAATGACATTTACGTCAGCTCTAAACAATATTGAATAGAAAAACATTAAAGTATATTAGTTATCGTTGGAATTTTTTTTTTTTTTTTATTTTAATAAATAATAAGTATTGTGATTATTTTATTAACCCTAAGACATCCTGAGTTAACTAAACTTGTCAACTTTGTTGAGTGAAATCATAATGTTGGAACAACAGACATGATAAGAGTAATAATAATGTTCTTGTTCCGACCCGATAGAGTATGTGGGAGTTTAAATCACGATGACTCAATAGTTCAGTAGACCAAGGCCAAATGTCGGTACGCACAAAAAATTGTCGACATAATTTTTAAACCGGTCGCCACCGAAGTTCAAAACTTAGTCTTTTGTCCCAAATACTGTCCACTAAACTATTAAGCTAAGCATGTACGGGTTTAATGAGACTGTTCTCCATTGCAGCAAGAAGAGATGACAATGAGTATTTTTCATTAGGCTACTCAAGAACAGATTCACAATCTCATTTAGCCTTTCCAGAATCTGTTGCATTAAAATCTAAAAGGAAAGTTCTGAAGAAAAGCATATCATATCAGCTAAGATTGCTCCAACTAAGTTTTTTGCTTCACAATAAGAACAACAAATCATAAGCAACAAAATTTCTGTACAAACTGATCACAGTGAACATACATCACAAGCATGCAGGCTGTCATGGTTCCTCGACGCCCTTTCTATTCTCGTTCTTTCTGGATTTCCCAACCCAGCGTGCATAATCGACCCACCTAGCAGATAATACAGATTTCAAGTATTAGGAAGGCAAAGAAAGAGCTTTGAGTATGAAATTAAACTGAAAAAAGAAGATCAGATCATACATTAATGACCCCAGAAAGGTGTTGCCTGTTCGGACTGCAAAACATATCACACTCAGCACAATCTTTTTGTTGTGTAGTAAGGGCTCCAATATTCTCTGTTCAATCACTCCGCGCAAAGGATTTGGTACCTGTTTAAGATTCACCAAACTACACTAAAAGACTGAATCCAACCAATTAGCTAGACTGACTCATGACCATAAAACCACACATACGTTTCTTTCTTATTTTTCAATGTGGAACTCTTAACACAGAACTGCAGCACACGAGGAGGGATTCGAGAAGTCTAATGGAAAGCAAGAGTAGATTCAAACTTCTGGGAAATAGTATACCTAAGGTTGCTTGAAACAGCCATATACACACCATATGCTGCACTGGTTGCTAGTATCGGGAGGTCCTCGCTTCAAGAGCCAAACGACTTGCTCAAACGCCTTCCTCACATTAATCAACCCGTTCGTTAATGCCAGTTCCAACCTACAAAACGATGGCAAGACGTAACTCCACCCGCAAAACCACTACAAACCATACTAAAAGATTGAATCCAACCAATTAACTAGTCATGGCCTTATAAACTCATATATTCTTTCTTATTTTATCAATGGGGACTCTTAACACACTGATAAAGATCAAATTAAAGGGGTTAGCAAAAGGAAATAATGTCTTTGCTTACAAAGATGCACCAGTGCCAACTGCAAACAGTTTGGCTCCATTTCTCTGCAGGAAATTCGAGCTTCTTTGAATTGAATAAGATAGAAAGCAGGAGCTTAAGTACATTTATCTACTGAAATATTTTCAAACACCAGACATACCCACTATAGCACCTATTCTCTGTAAAAATGAATAGGATGTTCCAGCCAATGCTACCTGGGAAATACAGAAAGTAACCGCGTATATCATAATCTTTTACTATACGTACACATTCAAACATACTAATTAAAGGGTTTTGTGGAAACCTGAAATGCGTTATCAGGGGCAGTTGTAGAAGAAGTTGTTGAGAGGTCCAGCACCAATGGCGAGAGATGGCCGGAGAGAAACAGTTGGTGCAGGAAGCCAGACTAGCATGAAAATTGCAATAAGGCCATAACCTGAAATGCTCATCTTCCACACACACAGGTCAGAATAATGCTTGCTGTAATTCTTACCAAGAGAATCAAATGCCAACTTGCATATACAATGTAAGCAAGTTTTTTCAACTTTGGTGGCTCGACTATGAGACAGTAAACACATTTGGTCCCAAGGCAATGGTCCCTCCGAATATGGCCCTTTCTCAAATTAGTCCTCCAACTATTAGATTTTAAGCCAAATCGAGCCTCCCGTTAGTTGGGTGTGAACTTGGCGTTAAATTAAAGGGCAAAATAGGAAATTCAGCTCCATATACTCCATTATATAAAAGATTAATGACTCCATTGCTGAATGTAGAAACTGTTGCGTAAAATTTAGGATTTCCGTCGCCTCACACTGCACTCAAAATGATGGATTAGGGTTCTTCAGGCTTCAACAATTCGTTCGCTAATTTGGGAGAAAAATTAAAGGCGCGGGTAGTCTAAATATTATACAATGTAAATTTCTTGTGTTGCCTCTAATTTTGACGGCTAAGTTCACGACTAACTAACGGAGGATCGATTTGACTTAAAATCTAATAGTTGGAGGACTAGTTTGGGTTCAATTAAAAGTCATAGGACCAATTTGAGAAAGAGTCATAGTCAGAGGACCATTTTAGAAATTCTTCCTTTTTCACATTTGATTGGCGATTTTTTATTTTTTAGTCACATTGGTTCATCCAACCTAATTCCTAATCACCGGTGATCAAACTTTAGTCAAGTGACTTATCAGGCAAAATTATTATTTCTTGTTCTCTCCCCGAGAAGTTTAAGAAAAAAAAGTAATTGAAAAATGACAATTTTACCTTTTAAAGATAAGTCAACGATGACCAAAAATTAGATAGGAGGGACCAAACGTGAAAAAAAACTTCAATGCAAGCTCTTGAATGTTAATTTGTTAACCACAAGATTACAAATTCGGCTCAGCCTATTAACCTTGTTGGTTTCAACTATGGACATTACATCCTTGTAATTTGTTGACAATTAATGTCACCGGACAGAGTTTATTAGTGCAGACCATTGAGTAGTGACTATGTGTTTCTAATCACTCAAAAGAAATTCTAGGAAAGAGATATAGTTTTGTGATCATACCACATCAGCAAACACAAAATCCAGCTCCTTGGAGAACTTTTCTCTGCGCTTTTCCAATTCTGCAGCTGTCTGCAATATGAACAGCATATATGGATTGAAGTTTTGAGGTGTTTGATTGTATTATATGATAAAGAAGAATGGAAAAAAATGGGTTTAGAGAGACCTTAGTGAAGATTCCAACTCCACACTCTATTCCAACTTTAGTCAAGAAAAGATCATCGGCCAGCAACCTTTCCTTAAACCCTCCGAAGTTGAGCAGCCACCGGAATACCGCTGACTTCTCCAGCTCGAAATACCGGTGAACTATCGTCCCCGGAATCTTCCCGGCCTCGATTGCGGCGGCCAAGTCCTTTGGCAAGCTATCCAGTGATCTTCCAGAATCAGCCAGGGCCATGATCGCCTCAGCTCTGTTTTTATCCCCAGCATCTCCATCACCACCACCACCACCGCCGCCACCACTATTACTGCCACCCCTGTCACCGCCGCCGCTATTGGGAGCGGAGAAGAAGCGGAATGAAGGGCGGGGAGCAGCAGGGTGTTGGAGTGATAAAGAGGTGGAGAAATTGGTGGTGGTGCAGATAGAGAGTGATGAAAAGGTAAGAAGACGGTGGGGTGGTGGTGGCGGTGATCGGGTGAAAGAGAAAGATGAGATGTGAGAGGCGGCTGTTAACGCCATATGAAGCGGTGGCGGTGGTCCTCTCCTCTCCCCAGCTCCCCTCCCTGCTACCTTCTGGTTTGCAGAGTGACAGGTTTTGGTAGTTTTTAGTGGTTGGAAATCAACTGTTTTTAGTGGATGTATTACTAAGTTGACTCTATCACATTAATGCAAGATTCTAAGTTCTAACACACCCAATTTTGCACAATTGTCCCTCAGAATTGTCGTAATTACAGATACTTCCCACAAATTCTAATTTATTTATAGAATTACACAAACCACCCTAACCACAATCATAGATTTAAAATGTCCATGAATTGACCAATCATTCTCCAATGATATCAACATACAGCCTATTACAGCTTACTACAAGAACTTGATGTTTGAAACTTCAGAAATGTTGAAGGGCAGAATGATTTCTACATTCAGGTTATCAGCAAAACACACATATACAACAGATTCAAGTAATCAGCTACTACTAGAGCTCTCAAAAACAGCAAGCATATGGCCAATCGCTCTCCATGCATGATTTACATTTCCTAGTGACACCTCTCTTTTGATGCCCCGTCACTGATCTCCAGCTTTCTCCATTGATCCAGGCTGCAATTTAGCATGGAAAAAGGTCATTGTGGTTGGTAAATTGCACTACGTGAGCTGTAACAATAACAAAGATATTTAGTGGAATAAACCTTTGGAAGCCTGCTCAATCCATGGCCCATTCATTACAGTGAGAACACTGCATGCATCGCTATAGTCAAGATTTGGCAAGAGCTTTGGGGTAAGTAGGAAACACCTGGAAAACGGTTCACAGAGCAAAAATCAGTGAGGGAAATTATAAATATAATGATAAGTCTAAAAAGTATTTATGTACAATATAAAGATTGGGATTGCAGTAGTAGACCAGTAAGTTGTCAAAATCCTAGCTAATTGATGTCTTGATTGTGGATTGACAAAAGGAACTAATTTCAGGTATTGTGTCCATTTGTCATGATGGGCAACAGATTCAAATTGGTCAACATCTAAAGAGAGGGAGAAGGGCAGAGAATCCAAAATGATTCTATAACTGTATATACCTGCATGTAATCACCAACATAGCGAGCACTTTTTTTGAACTTACATTTCAGGCAGAGTCAAAACTATGACGTTGCAGTGATATTTAAAGAATGAGGTTACAATGATATCTTAAGGATGTTGTCATCTGTTCATTACTATCTTATTATTGATGATATGTTCTTTCTAGCCACTGGGTAGTTTATTGTTCACCAAAAAAAAGTAAATAATTACAAAAATATGAGCTGTGATTTAAAGTGCTAACTAAATACAAGTTTAAAATAAAAGCTCGAAAACTATTTGCAGGTAAAAGTAGCAGTTCTCTTACTGTGGTGTATTACGTTGGCTGGCCGCTCTGACTAATTGCTGAAACATTTTCCTTTCATTAATTGGATCCATTCCTTCAATGAACACAAAACACACAATTATTACTACTACTACTACTACTATTATTATTATTGTAGAGTTGTAGTTAATAATCAAGATGACTTTCAGATGCTGACCTTGATTTATTTCATCAACCACTCTAAAAGGGCAAGTGGTTAGGTCTTGAAGAGAAACAAGGTAAAGAATAGTTGAAACAGAGCGCTCCTAAAATAAAATCACATTATGAAATTAGCAAATCAACAGTACACCTTAAACACAAAAGTTCAGTCATTGGACTTACCCCTCCAGATTGGTGGTGGGCACTAAGAATTTGAAGTTGTCCTGTTTCCCTGGTAATCACAAAGCACAAGATCAGAAGGAATAGTTACACATGAAAATAAGGGGCAATGAACAAAAACTAGAATAAGAGGTCACACTCTCACAAAAACCTTGAGGTCAGCCAAAAAAGAATTGATGTAGGATGTAGCTTTAAAGAGAACAAAAAGGGAAGATATAGTTCAAATTTGATTCCGCATACTTGACCACTAACATGTTTAAGCATTATTTAGTGCTTCTAGCTTGCTGATAGGAGTATTATACATTGTCCCATTTCCATTGGTCATATGGTCAGCAAATAGTTACGTTCCAACATTTGCTAGTTTTTTGAGAAGGTTAGAGTGAGGAGTGAATCTCCCTGAGATCTTAATATCTTATCACTAAACTTTTTAATGTTTTGTTATCTTCTTGTTGCTGGAAAGTACTTAGTTCTTTCTCTTACCAAATATTGTAGCCTTAGGCACCTTTACGAAATAAATTTGCATTGAAGTCTTTTATAGTTTTTTCTTCTTTGTTATGCTGTTAATCGTAAAAATACTGCCTTGTTTGGTTCTTTCCTCCAATATGGTTTTCAACAAACCACCTTTTTGAACCACTGTTCAAAAGATTCATTTTTCATAATATAGACTTTTGCCTAGATCAACTTCTTCTGCACACTTATCCAACACCCCACCCTTAATTCAACAATTCAATTTATTTCTTAAAAGTACCTAAATAGAATCAGTTGAATAAACTTCAATAATTTTGGTCCTTTTTCTTCATGTGTAAATACAGCAAATAAAGATTAGCTCAACCGCAGTGAAACCAACAGCAATGGCCTTAACTAATCACATATTCTGAAGGCATTAAAAAGGAATCTGAACTGAAATGAAACAGATGAGCAAATACCTGAATTGAACTCTAATTAGAATCCCATATTTATCAAAGTCCATATCGTGCTCATCTGAAGAGAGACATCAATCAATTCAGGAACCACTGGACACTCTTTGTTAACAAAAAATAAAGTCTTCCAGAGTTTGGAATGAAAGTTACCCAATGAAACCTCTCCTGCAACAGCCATTTCTCTAAAATTACGACTGAAAGTGTCATTTATCTGAGAGACAAGGTCTCTCAATGTTGGAAGCCAACTTTCCTGCAAATATCATGGAATTGTAATATGGTTTTAGACTATAATAGGCTCATAAATCATAGGAAAGCCTTTTACTGAAGAGATTTAAATATGCTAATGGAGGAAAAAAATACATTGCCAAATGCCACTCCTCCCACAACCATAAAAACATATACCAAAAATAACATCATCAAGAGAGACACTTTTCAGTCTCAAATACTCCCATCCATTCATTCTTCATTGCTTTCTTTGTGCCAATTTAAAACACAAAAATTAAACTTCTTTTTCAATAATAACACTTAATATAAATATAGAGCAGTATCAGCAGACAAAGTAAACTATGCACTGAAGTATGATAATCAGCAACATATTTTTATTATCAAAACTTCACAACTTATAAAAAGTGTCTGACTAAATTATCAACATCAAAGAGGACTAATTGAAGCCATTTGCTGGAGATGTGACAAGCCTATGCAAAAATAAAATAAATAAAAATCTTTAAAGCACACCACCTAAACCTCACCTTTAGAGCATTAATTTCATTTAAATGACAGCTTAATTCCTTTTCATCCATTTCATGTTTCTTTGAAAGAGAATCTATCTGCATAAAGCAAAGATATTGAATCAGATGATACTGAAGCAAAAGAAAGCAGGATTAAATCACAGAGTACTACAGGACTTACTTTTCTTTGGCGAGTCTCGTATTGTTCGAGGGCATTAGGGTTAAGACAAAGAATAGAATTGGCTTGATAAACAGTGTCTAGTATAGCAGCCTCCCAATTCTTCAATGGTGGAAGGCATCTGAAAAGATTATCTAGAAAGCATTAAAGTGATGATTGAATATTCATCACTGAAAACTAATAAATAACACAGTATAAAGAACCACACTGCTTGGAAAACCATACTAAATATGAGTTTGTTGCTTATTCTACACAGATGCAAAGAACTAAAAGAAACTAATTCATAAATAATACATCCATGAAGAGTTAACGTTATTTGGATATCCATGAAGTTTTTGGACCAGAGATATTAATTCACATATCAAAACTAGCTGTGACTAGCTTCCAACTTCAAATATCATCTGGAAAGGCATTAATGTGCATTAGCAAAACTAGTGAGGTAATAAGTCTATTGTCACAAGCTATCAAAAAAAGTGCCACATTAAGCCAAAATCCATAAGAAAAAATAAGATACAAATAAAACGTAAGAGCTTGAGAAGAGATGTGAAACAATTATAATTTAGAGCTTAGATTCATCTTTGAATTATCTTCTCAACCAAAGTGATAATCCAAGTATAATATGCTGATGGCAAACATAACACCAAGATGATCTGAAAGTTTCTTAAAACTCCTATGCAAACCTCAAGGAATGCCTGTTCCAATTCAGGAGTTAGCAATGCGATGGATTCAGCATGCCTCATGGCAGCTGATAATTGATCACGGCAATCCTCCAATTTCTTTTTGCCTGATTCAGAAGAACATAAGTAAAAGGTAAGAAAACCCTCTTCTACTTTTTAAAAAGTAAAAGGAACATAAATTTTTAAGTCTTTACATCCAAACACTTTATTTGATAAATTAAAAAGATTTCCAGTGTGGCAGTGTAAATGTGTAATATACCAAAAAGGTAAGAAAACCCTCTTCTAAACATAAAAAACCCCAAAGAGAAGGCTGGTAACCCTTTCCCTATAGTAATTTTTACAAGATTCAACAATGAGGTATCAGCGGGACCATCATTATCTCTACACTCAAGACAATTAGAACGGCTAGAAATATATGCAATAGGAGCAACTAGGTATACACGTTTCTTCACTAAAGGCTTAGCACAGTGAAAACCCATTTTGAATACATGTAAAATTATATTGAAACTTTATCAATGGCTAACTTATATAAAAGTATAAACTAACAAGAACCTGTGAGCAATCATGTGTGCGTGTTTATATATATACATAGATATTGGAGCAAGGTATTCTTAGCTTAAGGAGGCAATTTGGGCAGTTTACATTTCAACCTACTCAAACCACCAATTTATACAACAGGTCAATTTGGGTGAGGTAAATTCAAACAGCTCTTACAGCAGGTGAAAAAGAGTTGGGAGTGGATCAATAATGAGTTATATAAATTTAATTCTTGCAACAGTAATTCTTGAACATTTACAATACTTTAACATTCTTTTATATAAATAATCAAATTTTAGTATAAACTGTTAAAAAATCTGTAGCAACTCAAATTCTAAAAATGAGTTAGCCCATCCACATAATCCATTTTAACTTGCTCAAAACACCCATTTGCCACCCACCTATAGTCATTAACATGTCAGACTCCTATCTATTCTTCAGTGTTTCCTTCCTAGTTAAAAAATCTCAAAAGATGCCAGTTGATGTTACAGACAAACTAAGGCCATTAGCATGTCAAATTCCTTTCCACTCCTCAGTTTCTCATTCATAAAAGAAGTGTAAAAAAGAGTGCAGACGGTGTTACAAAGATTTCAAGGACAGAGTTCTAGTGGGGACGGTGCAGAACTTGTTAACGGTGGATTATGCATGCATTCATGGTAAGTCTCATAGTGGTAGGATAGGGACTGATATTTTATGTTGAGGAATATCTTCACATTACTGATTTTGATGAAAATATGTTTGCTAATAAATTACAAGACCATTGAACTACCAATTAACTATGTTTGATGTTTTACCAATCGTTTGAAGAGCAACTGCTGTCACAGCAAAGGTAGGAATGTAGGATCTTTAAATATTTTTTTTTAAAGGGGTAGGATCTTTAAATATTTAAACAGTAACAACTATCCAATGCCATACGCCAATGCTAATCCACAACTTAAGCCAGCAAGTTAAAAAAGAGAGCCAAGATTTCACTAATATAATTATAGCAGAAATTTCCACTGTTTATTCTTGGTTTTCCTCTTCTATTTTCTATTTGAGAATTGAGACAGGACAATGGTTCAAGTTGAGGTTTGTTTGTCAATATATTTATATTTATACAACACTTTTCAGGCGCAGACAAATGCTCAAATGTTCGTTTTCTAGCATAGACACAGAAGCATGAGAGAGGGAAATACTTGTGAAGTGAAACAAGTTTATTACTTGTGAGTGAAGAAATGTTTGTAATAACAAAGAATGTATATTATTATCTGATGCTAAGAACATAAGAAGCATAGAAAGAACTTACAGTGCTCATGATGCAAACATGCTTCCTCAGCCAACTTTTCCTGGTCTTTCACTTTGGTTTCCATCTCTTTAATCTAGGATAAAATAAAACAAAAAATATTAATAATAAATAATAAAAACACTCCTAGAGGTTAGAATCAATAATGAAACTAGTGAATAGGTTGTGGTTTGATTCAGGTGTTGCAGGATACATAAGACATGCTTATTGGACCAAAATCAAAGGAGTATTAACACACAATCTGGCATAAGCAAAAACACTTCAACAAAACAGTAAAATACTACTTGATATATTTATGGTTTTTTATTTGCTTTAAGACTTTAGCAGAAAACCAACATGTCAAACTAAAAATATTGAAACCTAATGCCACTGAGAAATGTTAAAGTACACTAATTTTTTATTTGCCATCTTGTTTCAACTGGAAACTTATTAGAAACTAAGCTGCATCTCTTATTAATTTATGTCAGATTCCATTGAAGACATTGACATGTGTATAACCAATACTCAATAGCATGTTAAAGGTGACTGCTGAATGTGACTAAGCAAAGGGCCAGCATATAGAAGCATGCAGTGCAATTTTCACCATCTTTATGGATGATACAAATAAACAAATAGAAATGTGTTGTAAGTAAACCAAATGCAATACTCAAAGAACCAAAACTGGAATTAATCCCAAATAGAAATATGCAACGGTAAAGATTATTTGAATTTATTGGCAATATATCACGCAACAAGTTTAACCACCCTACTAATGGTAAATAACTAAGTGTTTACATCATTACCAAAAATGTACCTTAAACTCAAGCTCAATTAAAGCCATGCTCTGTTCAGCATAACGCCTTCGATTAGCATAAGCCTGAGTTAGTAAATCCTGTAAATTGAAAAGGAATTATTACTAATGAGACATAATAAATGGGGCAATAAGAGAAGGGAAAAATTAATAGCCAATTCACCTTGAGTTGAACTGCACACTTGTATCTCTGAACCTTCAGTTCCGTAACCTGTTTACTTAAGTTAGTAATGGTGCTATCCAAATCATTCTCTCGTTCCAAAGATTTTAACTTTAACTTCCGCTGCTCTGAAGTTGGAGAAAAATGTTTGTAAAGTTACACTCATCAAGAGAAGAAGGTATTTTAAAAATTGCCAAATAGATTCACTATTTCTCAAGAAATATAGTAACATATTTACCAACAAGCTTTTCCATCTCAACTCTTCTCCTCTTCTCTTGAAATGAAGCATTAATAAGCCTCTCCTATAAGGTCATTAGCAAAAAATGTTACTATTATGCTCAAAAGAGAGCAAACATATGAATGTAAAGAAACAGAAATTCAAATGTAAATGTAGAATAGAAATACTGTAAAACAAAAAGACAACAAATATGTGGATTGATATTCAATCAAAGTTTGGAGAGGCAAAGAAAACAGGAAAAACCATATATAAATAAATAATAAATAAATACTATACATAAGTATATAAATATATATATAATTAATAATATATAATATATATGATAAAACTTATTTCGCTCAACAATAATACTGTAAGCATGTGCAAATGAAAGTATCACTTGCTATTAGGAGATCCAGAATCCTATGCATTGCTATCCAATTAATTTCTTTTAGTGTTTTGAGGCCAAGCAATAGTGAATAGCTTTGTTCTAAAGTGGAATGCATTAATTGGTATATTATACAGCGAGGGTTATACTGCTAAGGTGCACTTCATGCTGTAATGGTTAACAGTGCTTTCTAAATGAAGTTATTCAAACACTCCCGTAGTTCAATCTACTGAATGTGCAATTCAATTCAAATAAGCAACATTAATGTCATATGTCATGCCAATGGGCACAGAATGCAATGTAAACCTAGGTGCATGATAAAGTTTATCAGAGTGCAAAAAGAACAAACAAAAAGCAGTCAGTATTCCAGCTTGATAGGGGATAGGGATGTAAATAGTATCTAGGATGCATATCTAATTACAAGAAAAGCTTTTATATAGCTCCCTTTGGCTAGAATGACCAAAGACAATGTCATTAACAACTCTGATTTGTGTTCAAGTCAGTTACAAAAAAAAGCTATATCTTGTTGATTAAAACTGCAAATGCACACATGTATACTAAAGTACACAGCTTACATTTCGATAATCAAAATATTTATCAACAAATGCTATTCCAATCTGTATGCACATCTTGTAGAAAATGTTATTGGTGCAACTTAAGATACACTATAAATTGACATCCTCAAGAATAAATATTTATATCAACAAATCAATATATGTATTAAATACACATTTATTTCAAACAAGAGGACCCAACATTTGTGTAATTGTGTATACAATTAAATTACTATGTAAATTGCTCCTTATGAAAAACTTAGCAAAGCCTCACCAGAATGACCAGATAAGAAGAAAAGATGTTCACATACATATTTTTTTTCAAGTTCTGCTGCTTCATTTTCTTTGTTTCTTAGCTCAACCTTGACTGTATTTAAGTTCTCCTCCAAAGAATAGGCAGCTTCATCCAGCTCCCTTTTCTGGGCCTTGAGCATGTCAACTTCTCCAAGTTCCATATCTGAAAAGATCAAATAGTTTGGTACACACAAGCAGCTTTTGGAAAAATGTGTCAGCATAAAAATGAAAAACAAAAGACTTACTGGAGAGAAGACGAGAACCATTCACCGTTTCCACCATGGCAGAAACATTGGGACCATATCTTGATTTGATCCAACGGTAATGGTTCTCTGGTGTCCAAAAATCAAGAATTCCTATTTGTGATATTTGATCAGCTCTTTGATCAGTCTCTTTGGACCCTATATACTGAGAAGAGAAAAGAAGTAAATGTGTGTGTATACTCAATTCATTCTGCCAAGTGCCAAAGCTACGTTAACTCCCATAAATAAAGACTAGAGTAGTAGGCAAACCGAATATTCCAGCCCAAATTGGCTAATCAAAACTTCTTTGACAGCAAATGGAGCCTCAAAGACTTGATCAAGTCTTGAATAAATGCCGAGTCTACGCATCTGCATATAATATTAGGAAAGCCAAGTTAATGCATGTTAGTGCATTTGGAGATTCTTGAAAAAGACGCTGTTTGCCTCTTCTCTAGCTTTCAATGACTTTTTCTCTTTTTAGTGTTCAGTGAAGTGGATAAGTTTTAACAAGTTATGGGTCAAATAAGAACTTAATACTCAAAGAAGAATACATGGTAAATCTCAAAACTGAAGATACATGCCTCCTCAGTTAGTTGAAAAGGCCGTCTGGTACCATTACCAACCCCTGTATAATTTAAAATTGGGACATCAAATGACTTGAGGTTTTTAACCAAGAGGTCACGATCAGCAGAATCTTGTGTAATAAATGCCTGCATGTGGAAGTACATACGAAAACATGGATACACGGCAAAAAAATTATAATAAATAAATAAAATCTATAGGACAAGGACAAATTATTTATTTATTTGCATAAATGAGAAACAAGGGAAAAAAAACCAACAACAACAACAACGACAACGATAATCAGAGAGACAGAGAGAGCTCCGTGCAACAGAGAAACTTCAAGCACAAAAGTTGCCCGAAACAATGGAAAACTAATTTGCAAATTGCAATTCAACACCACATTACATATCCGGATAAAATATGACACATGTATAACACACATTTATATATACGTTGGCATTTAAATACATGTGCAGATCACAGTTTTATATATCAAAATAAACATGAGATTTCTTACACTTGAGAATTTGAAAAAATCATATTGAATCATTCATCAGTTTTGACATTAATGACAACAAAAGTTTTATGTATTCTAGGGTTAAATTAAGGGATAAAGTGCAAATAAGCCATCCAACTATTTGGGAAACAGCAATTAAGCCACTCAATTCAAATAAGCTCCAAATAAATCTACGAAACCTGAAAAAGGTTGCAATTAGCTGTTTTCGCAAGTAACTTGCTGACTAGGATCCCCATGTGGATTTAAAAAATAAATAAATAATAATAATCCACCGTGCTTAGAGCATCCATATCAGTTCAATATTTTGCACTGTTTTTATGCGCCATTTAGGAGAGAGTGTTGGGCAAGAAATAAGAGGAAAAAAAAAAACAAAAACAAAAAAAGAGGCTGACACTGCCTGACCAAAAAAACAGACAAAGAAATTTAAAAGAAAATAATGTTACCATGCGCGATGATTCGCGTCTGCTGCAGAAATTTTCAAATGTAAATTAAATTTAAATGGACCCCACAATAAATCTTCTCTTGCAGGAATAAAAACCAACCATTATTAAGTTTTTTAAGTCTGAAAAAACCATAACCTTTGGTGTAGATGCTCTTAGTTTTTCCTTAAAAAATAGCTTGGAGGTTTTAATTTTTCCTTAAAGACTAACTTGGAGGTTGTCACTGAGGAACTCAAGGGAGAGACTGTTTTGGGAAGTAGAGGTCATGGCGAGGTGAAGAGGGACTCATGGCCGGTGTAGCTGGCGCTAGAGAGGATAACGCAGCAGCAGCGGTGGTGGCGGCGACAATGTGGTGGTTGAAGGAGAGGAGAATGGATTGTCCTACGACAGCTTCTTACGCTTTGCAGATGGTGTAGTCAAAGCCGAAGTGGCGAGAAAGCACAGAGCATGAGGCACTGTGGCGCAAGGTGTGAGAGGGTGGTGGTAAGGGCGTAGTTCGTAGGGAGAGGGAAGAAAGAAGATAGAGAAGGGGTGAGAAGACGAAAAAGGAGTGTAAACAAGGGTTTGCCAAGGTTGACGAAATGGATCCATCAGGTATCCGAATTGAAGGTAGCGGAAGCGAGGAAGCGTTGGAACCAGCAATGGGAGTCCAACGGATTGGCAGTGTGGAGTACTAGCAGAGTCAGAGGAAGAGAGGATAGAGACTAGCTTGAAGACGAAAATAGAAGTAGAGGCGATGAGGGACTTGAGGAAGAGAGATTGTTTAGGGAGCATGTGGAGGTTGCGGCAGAGGAGGAAAGTGTAGGCAGAGTTTGCAGTGCAGATGCGGAAATTGATGAGTTGAGCTATCTGGTTGTGGTGATGGGTGAGGATTTCTTAATGCTGGTTGAGCTGAACTATCTGGTCATTCTCCGAATCCCGTCCAACATGATTCCGTCAATGACAACACCTTCATTGCCTTGTGGTTTCTAATTCAAAAATTTTGAAGGTTTCTTCGTTATCATGGGATGCAAGGGTAGTGCCGGACAAGAGCGCTGCGAAAAAATATGCTTTTGAAAGACACTGAGGAAGTGAGGAGAGAGTGTTGAGAAAAAAATCCATGGTGGAAAAGAATTTTAAAAAAATAAAAAAATAATAAAAACCCACACGGTGATCCTAGTCAACAGCAACTGGAAGTTTACCTACTAAAAATGCTAATTGTTATTTTTTTCCAAGTTAGTAGATGATTTTGGAGCCTTTTCGAGTTCAGTGGCTTAATTGTTGTTTCTTAAATAGTTCAATGGCGGCTTATTTGTACTTTATCCCTTAAATTAATGAAAAAATGTTTCCTTGATAATTGCAGTAATCTTAAGCATAGATATGAAAAAATTCCTAAGTTAACACTTGGCCATCTTAGACATCCAAGATAGATATCATGTCAGTGAATGCCAACCATGATCATCATATCTGTGTATTAAAGCTTCTCATATCAGCTGAGCAACTAGCTAAAGGAGTCAAAGATGGTAGATTGTGTCATAGATGGGGAAAAGTCTAACTGTCACAGGCATAAAGCAGAGCTTGATTTTTACAACAGAAAACCGAAAATCAAGACTAAAGAGCAATAAAAGCTTTAGTTGGACATACCTTCCATGCATAAAATGGAATATGACCCTCAAGATAATTTGCATGGGTCGTACTGGAAATGTTTACCTAAGTTTGAATATCACCAAAGAAAAAAAGAAACAAATAAAGGGCTATGAGTGATTAATCAGGTTTAGTAAAACAAACAATCAAATTCACATACCTCAATCGCAACTGGACCATAGACATCTTTATTGAACTCATTACGATGTTCCTTCACCCAGCGATAAGCCTCAAAAATCTTTTCAGCTCCAGAGTTCCGCAATTCATGTAAGCGTTTGTTGTTCATGTTCTCCAGTTCCCTTAATCTACAAAGGGGTTCATTCAGAATATTTAAGAAGCATTCAACCATTACAAAATAAATTAATAATAAAGTAAAATACAAACGAAAGACAATACTTCTCTAGAGACTGCCTCGATGATATCCTATTTCGTTCAAGGGACTTCTCTGCTTCAAACTTCTGAGACCTCAGTTCTCTTGCAGTGACTTGCAGCTCAAAAATTATAGTACGCAAACCTTCCTGGCAAATATCAAAAAAATTAGGAGTGAAAATATGGCAAGCGAGGAAGGTGCCCAAGAAAGCAATTAACAACTAATTGAAGATTATTCATTTATTCATGGAATTAAGTCATCATAAAGTAAAGAATTTATATATTCAATAAAAGGTACAGTTGCGGGAAACAATAAGCCTACAAGTTCATTTTTGGGATGTTCAGAAGTAGGCAAATTTGCAAGCTCTAACTCAGCATCTCTGAGATCGTTTAGAGCTTTAGAAAGCTTTTCTTGACGAGATTCTTCCCGTCTCCTTTGATCTTCCATTTCATTATACTTTCCACTTATTTGCACAACCTGAGTTTTATATTATAAAAAATGTTGGCATGATTAGATAAAAAGATACTAGCAAGAATAAACAGAATGATGACTGCATTGAGTAAATTTCTGACAAAATACCAAATGGTTATCATGCTCCAAAACGCCCATACGCTTTTCAGCATTATTGTCCAAAAGATCACTCAATTCTTTACATTCCCCATCCTGTGCAGCTTTCTCTTGTTTCTGTTTCCTGAAACCAAGTAATCAGATAACAACTATTCACATGCAAGCAGCAATGGATAATGAAGTCTCAAGATTAAACATCTAGCTGAAACAACTTTGACCAAAAATTTAAAACTTCAAGAAACATAGCAAATACTGGTTGTATGTCACCACTTTTACTAGGCTAAACATAGAAGAAAGTCACTCTAAGCTAGACAACTCTAATTTTCTTAGAAGGGTGATTCAATTTGGTTGTACAAATTAGTAACAATTAATCGTTACACGGGTTCCTGGTTCAGATTCAACCATCAGAGAATTTTGTAAAAACACATTCAAGAAATAATGTTTTAAAATGAGGGCAATGTTTTCACACAGACACACGAGTTAACAAACACGAAGTGGATGGTCGGATGAGCAAGTTGATCTCACTTAATAGGTTCCATAATTCGATTTCAATGTCCTTAGCTGCATCATCAACCTTTTTTTTTGCCATCTTTCTCACGATTTTTAGCTTCCTTATATGCAGACTTTCTTAAGTCTATAATTGCAGCAGCGGCAATTACATCTTCATCTGTCAGCCTATAACATGGGTAGTTGAATCCATGTAAGCTGCTTAAATAATAAAATAAAATAAGTAAAATTTACAACTTGTGCTAGAAGTAGATACCTCTGACGAAAGCCGTTCAACATTCACCCTTCAATTTCAGCATTTTCTTGCTTCAGTTGAATCTTAGGAGTTTTTTGCTGCGTCTGTATGGTCTGAAAGTAGACAACGAATTGTCTTTATTTGAGTTACTCTGTTTGGGTAAAAATAAAGGAAATAAGTAAACAAATTCGTTCAATATAAAACCTAATATAATGAGTCAAGAAGGAACTCACTCGTTCCCAGTTTCTTCAATTTCTTCACTCTTTAAATAAGGTGAACTATGCATGACAGGCAACCGAGGATCACCCACAGCTTTTTCGGTCTTCTCAAGAAGGTTGAACTGGAGTCAACTTAGCAAACTCGCAGACCCTGTCTTGTGGTAGAAACTGGTGCCATCCCCCAAGAAAGACGTTAAGTATAAAAGGGAACTTAGCAAGAAAGCAAGTCCACCCAGTTGTTAAGAATATATATATATATATATATATATATAATATATATATTATATATAATATTATTAATATACTATTATATATATATTGGTTTGTGTGTGTGTGTGTTGTGTTGTGTGGTGTGTGTGTTGTGTGTGTGTGTGGTGTGTGTGTTTGTTACTTCCCAAAAAAACATCTTTTATTTAAGTCTTCAAATAATCAACATCAAGGGCTTCATACAGAATTTGGAGAAAATATTGATAGGATCAGGTATGAATAATAGCATTACAAACATTAACAATAAGCAAAACACATAGCAAAAAAGAAAGTAAGAAACTGCTGTGGATAATTCATAAAGGAATGGATGGAGGAAGCTTCCCCACCAAATCAAGCTTGAAAGTATTTTACTCTTCCATAGTCGAAGCCCAATGTGGCTACCAAATATTGGGGGTTTGTGGTTTCCCAAAAGACGAAGGAATAGAAAGAAAATGGAGTAATTAGATAAATTAAAATATTAAATAGACAAATAAAATAATCAAAAAGGAATGGCAAGTAAAGGGACAAAACTAAGGCAGTATAAGCAACATTCAACCTCTAACATCCAACTCAACTTCCGGTAAATCACAAAAATCAACTTTATAGTTTATACTACATTGATACAAGTACGTAAAACATGTCAATGAAAATAATTTGATCAAAGAAAAAAGTAGGTATATAGTTAAAGCATTTATAGCACATGCTCTCTTATATGTAATTTATTAACAAAAAGAATGCACCAAGCAGTGCAAACTGAGAATTCATGAATTTCATGTTTGCTTTTGTGTACTTGTACATATAAAACATTTAAAAGTGAAAATGGCCAGGAACTTCACTTGAGTCAAGTTGTTCACTTGGATATTGTATCTTTTAATGATTTCAAGTACATGCTTTTTGGGCACAACTTTCCCTGAAAGAAAAAAATTTACAGTTCTAAGGGAACAGCATTATTTTTATTTTTGAAAATAGACAGAATACAAGTACAGTCATCACCAATTAGTTGATAGAAACATAAGAATGAAGGCCAACCAAAATTCAATCAAACTTACCTCACATCTGCTGACAAAAGCTTCAAATGTAAAAAACTAGAACTTCAAGCAATGGAAATAATTGGATGCAACAACTCAAATTGAAAGCATATTATTTTAAATAACACAGATACAGATATCATCATATATACCAAAACAATCAAGCGAGACTACAGATATTAAGCCCCAGTTTGGATGAGCTCAGTTTTAAGTTACCAACTACTATAAGCACTTACGCTAATTTTTTACTGTGTTTAGATATGCTTAAAAGAGCATATGGCTTTTGATCAGCCATTCCATACTTCTTCCATAAACTACTTCAAGGAGTTCATCAGAACAAGTAGAAAAACATCATCTCAGAGGACCATTGAAGGCCCATTTTGGATGGAGCTTATTTTAAGAATAAGCTTTACCATTAAATAACCACTCAGACTTGTTTTTGGCATCTATCTTCCGCATGATGGTGATTAACTCCTCCTTAGTGTCCCCTCTCAAGGATATTTTAATGTAACCATTATCTTCCCCACGCTTTACAAAGGCTCCAATACTAGAAGCCCTTCCCAAAAGCTACATAAATAAGGCAATTTCATCAGTTATCATTCAAATAGAAGCAAATTAAGTAAATGAGTAAATCATAATTAGTTTCCCCACAAACCTGAGGCTCCCCACCAAGACCAAGTGCTATTGCACAAACAAGTGAGCTCTTACCAGAGCCATTAGGTCCAATTACAAGGTTTAACCGTGAGCCTGGTTTGCACTTCAACTGACTAAAGGTCATGAAATTATGAAGCTCAATCTCAGTTATGTTACAGGCATATAATCATCTTCACCCCTGCATATTCAGGAAAAGAACTAAAGTGATGAACATAAGAACGTTACCTATTACTGCTCTCTTTTTGAATTTATGCCAGGTAAAGAAAACCAAGCTGCAACTTTTCAAATTGTAACATCATCCTTTAGACAATATTCCAATATAACTACCAAAACATACTTCACATACTTGAAGAAACATTTCTTCCATCTTAAGGGTAAACACTACGTATAATACAAAGATCAACTCTTCAAAACTTTCTTTCCATCTCAATGTATTAAGCAAACCAAAAAGGAGAGTCAAATGTATGTGTTTGTCTGTTTGCATATGTGCATGTGTAATATGAATTACACAATTTGAATTGGTATGTTCAGAATTCCTATTCAGATAAAACTGTTCAATCAAAAATGTTTGAGAGAGGATAAAATGAACTTTTTAACAATGATCAAATATTGACCTCAATTGAGATAAATAAAGTATCCAGTTATCAAAGGGTAATAAACAGGCAATTACTATCACCAAAAGAAAAAAGAAGCCAAATCATAAGCATTTCGAAAATTCCTTTTAAAATGGTAGCAGAAAAGCAAGTCAGATGTGAATGGTGACAAACTTCTTTTTAATGTTAGAACTTAGAAACCAGTGGAATTATTCTTTGCAACATAGTGTTAAGTAATTTAGGTGACAAAAACAACATAAGAGAACAAGTGATTTATATGTCTATAATGCATTGGCATATCACTTTTGTTTTCGTGATTAAATATTTCCATTAAAATAAAATTTCTTTAAAAAAAAAAAAACAATGTCAAAATTCCACATTTTCAGACTATTGATTAGCGGAATTACGTAATATGAACGAAAAGCATGTGATATTATAGAATTGACAAGAAAATAGTATGACCACCTATGAAAAGTGGAAAACCCTAGTTTTTGGAGAATGTAGACACTAAAACATCACAGATAAATACAAGCAGGAATTTTTCAACATTATTTAAGTAAAGACGACGGAGTGAGTTGATCGGAGCCCAAAACTACCAAAGGCACATACAAAATATTTCGACGTTTATTTTCAAAGGAAAAATAAAAAGTAACAGAAAATTGAAATGCAAATTGACATTGAGCAGTCTATAATATGGTGGAACTACCTCGTAATCTTGATTCTCTTAAGCGCCGGGCCCGCCATGAGAGCCTGACTAGGTTTCCTGCGGGATAGACGATCACTGTAGCAAGTATGCTCTGCTGCTGCTGCCGAGTTATGTGAAGTGGGAGCAAACTTTTGGCGCCAAACTGGGGGGGGGAAGCGTGAGAGATATATAATTACTTTGGTCTGTGACGTGCACACATTACCAGTCGCCGATGGATGTTTGGTGGATAAATTTCGGACAATTATATTAAGGATTAAGGAATAGTGCTCAAATACGCATTTAACTTTAAAAGATGGTAATGGATCCTTTATTAATGGCTAAAATCATGTAATAATCAAAATTGACATCTTCCTTAATCACATTGATGTATGTTCACTCTATAAAACAATACTTTTTATTTTAGTTTAATAAAATAATACTCAGTAATAATAATAATTGAAGCATATGCTTCAATCCTAATAAAAGTAGTAAAAACTCTAAAAGCCTAAGAGTTTGATTATACCATTTAAAATTTTATGAGTTCCAAACAACACATGAATCATAGTCTTTCTTTTTAGCGGGTCATGACTCTGATACCAAATTAAAACATATGCTCTATCATATTGAAAAAAAAGTATAGAGTATTATCTTTCATCAATATTGTTAGTATTAAAATATTAAAAATGATTACAAAAAGAGACAAAATTATTCATGCCATTGTACTTTTGCCACACTTTCCAAGACTTGCAATCATTGCAAATCTTACAAGGATTGCAGGTCACCTCGTGCTTTAAAAAATGTAATTAATAAATGAATATATGTACTCTCATTTTATATTCCAACTTCTACTTTCACATACAAAATATTGAAGTAGACATTTGTATTGAGATTCACGTGAAAAAATAATTTATCAGAGTCCGCCAATTATGAAGGAAGGTTTTAGAGTACTTGTAGTAGTATAATTTATTAATAAATATTGAGATGACTTAAAGACTCATATCATGTCACTTGAAGGGTTATTGACCCAAATGGGCAAAAACCAACAGGAATGGACAAGAATGAGCACTAAAAAAAAAAGTACAAACTCCTTTGGAATTTGTATTTCTAACGACAAACACCTGTCAGATCCATATTATAAGATCCTGAGCAAATTACAATCAATATTTCATTGGACTGCTATCAGAATATTCAGAAAATACTGTATCTGTATGTAACAATCCAAAAATTAACAAACACTAGCTAGCATTCAACAAACACTTAAAATATCTCATTATTTGGCATGCATCATTGAATTCAACAGTCTTTTCCATCTTCTCCAATGCGATTCTGGCAGCTTCCCTCTTGATTTTGAGCTCGGCCTCTGTCCTCATTCGTAAAAGTGTTTGGGCAGCTTTGACTTCTTCTTCAATCCTCGCTTTCTCTCTTTCTTCCTGTTGCTTCATATTGTCAGCAAAAAACTGCCAAAGCTTGGCCCTTGATTGCTGGTCTCGGACGATACTCTATAGCATATTGGGTCAACATCAACGCCCACTTGACTAGGCGGCCGATGACGAAGCGGTGCGGAGGACTGGCCGATTGGCTTGATCGGTCAAAACTCGAATCGGTCGACCCTGAAAATACTGAGCCAACTTCTTCGCTGCAACATAGAGAGCGTAGACGACCTTCTCCAGCCGGGAGTATCGGAGCTCGGACCATGTAGCGCGTGGCTTACATAGTACACCGGTCGCTGAACTCCTTCCGGATCGGTTCAGAATCTCATTGGAGAAGATGAAAAAGACTGTTGAATTCAATGACGCTATGGAGATAATGAGAGATTTTGAGAGTTTGTTGAATGCTACTGTTTGTTAAAAAACTAGTTAGTTTTGGGTGGTATACGTTATTTTGTGTTTTGACCTCCAATTTTAATGGCTATACAAAATTTTGACCTTGAGTTTTCTTGTTTGCAATTTACAGTTTGTAAATTTTTTGAAGTTAGTTTTGATGAATATCTTGCCAAAGGTGGTTGTATGTACAAGTCTCAAGATAATGTATGCATTCACCATTGCCCACCATGTAAACATGCATATCCTCTCTAGCATTCTCATGTATATTATTAAGTAAGCTGTCCTAGCTTAGTGGTAGAACGTGTGGCTTTTAACCACGTGGTCGTGGTTCGAGCCCCACAGACGGTGAATAAAATTGTAGCTTTGACGAAGTTGTATTTTATTGGTCTCGTTAATGGTCAAAATTTGATTTATACTAATTTTGTCAAGTTTGTATATTCGTTGGATCCATAAATGTTAAAATTTCACACTTTGAATTATTATTTTTTTTTTCCCATATAAAATGTGTTTACTACTAAACACACAAAAAATATATATATATAAAGTCACTAAAGTTAATCTTAAAAAAGAGTTATGTATGAACTTTAAAATTTATTTATTATGTTTTATGTTTAATTTATTTTAGTTTGATAAGAGATTTATTAATTGAGACATACTCTTTTGATTATAAAATGCAATCATGATGGGTATTTATATACTCATTCACCTATTAATGAATAGTGGAGATTAACTTGATCCTGCGGCTAAGATTGTTACTTTAAAATTCTCCATAGAATTTTTATACATTCCTATGAATTCTATAATGTTTAGAAGATTCTATAATGTGTTTATGAGTTTTGCCTAAAAACATTAAATTTTAAAAAGTGTTCATTATTGTTGTGTTTTGCCCATTTGGGTCAATAATCCCACTTTGAAATATAGTAAAATCATATCATTCATGAATTTTCCCCGTATATTCCCTCATACGTGTATTCCATTCATTTGGACATCGATAAGGCCAATCCACCATTAATTAAAATAAAAAGTAAATTTAGTAATCAATTAAAAAATGACACATCAATGGATTGAAGGGGAAAAATAGGAATGGTATATACTCTTAAAAAAATTATAGAATCTTTACATGCTCCACATTGTTTTCGTGTGACAAAAATTGATAGGGCCGAACGACATTTGAAAGGAGATCTCACTGAAGGATTATTGGAGATCATCAAGCTTATGAAGAAGGAACAAGAAGCCACAGAGAAAATTAACAGTGAAAGACATTTAAGACAGATTAAGGCCATACAAGATCAAGAGACAAGGATAAATCACCTTGAGGTGGTTATTTTGAGTTTGTTTGTCAGTTTTTGTTGAGTTATATTCTTTGGCGCTTCATCTTCATTCTCAAAGGGCGTGCATAACGCCGTGTCTTCCGAAACCATCCAACACTATTATCCTCAAGTCGTGCTAGTCTTCTTTTGTTATTTTGAGTTAGGTGGAGATTCAGTTTGAGGGGAGTGCTAAATAATAGGAAACTGTAGCCCCTATTTCTAGTAGGAGTGGTCTTAACCAATATTCCTATAAATATAAAGTTTCAAAGGAGTTTTGCCTAAAAACATCTAAATTTTTAAAAAGTGTTCATTATTGTTGTGTTTTGCCATTTGGGTCAATAATCCCACTTTGAAATATAGTAAAATCATATCATTCATGAATTTTCCCCCTATATTCCCTCATACGTGTATTCCATTCATTTGGGCATCGATAAATAGGCACAATCCACCATTAATTAAAATAAAAAGTAAATTTAGTAATCAATTAAAAAATGACAACATCAATGGATTGAAGGGGAAAAATAGGAATGGTATATACTCTTAAAAAAATTATTAAAATTGTGGTTAGAATTAAAAAATAAAAATAAAAAATTAAGATGCCATCTCACTGGGATGGTCAAATTGGGAGGTAGAATAGGAGATTTGCAATTCCAATATAGAGATGAGAATAAAATAGAGTCTTAAGTTAAATATTACTCCGTAGCTTTTAAGGTTTTCACATATTTAAACAAAAAACAAAAAAAAAACAAAAAACAAAAAAAAAGGTTTATTAGCCTGCAAAGTATACAAGAATCAAGAGAGGATGTTACTTGTTAGTAAGAATTGTGACATTTGTATTTTTAATTTACAATTGGAACAACAAACAAAAAGTTGGTCCCATCTACATGAAAGGGATATAGATAGTTGAGATGGCTAAAGGTGGAGGAATGCAAAATATCTGCTACTTGCTACTTAATAAAATGGGATAAGAAAAAAAGAGGGGCAAAAGAGTCATTTACATTTGGACCAAATGCAGCCTCTATACATAATCAATAACAATGGAAAATATCACTCCAGATTTCTATGGCCATTACCATACTGTCATGTTCAAAACCACTGCTCCCCAACTCCACCAATCTATTCATTTACTTCTTCCAAAATCCCTGTTTTGCACCTCTCAACAATCATTGTTCAAAGAATGCTGCTATTCTGGTACAAAATCTTGCACTGGCAATTGGAGGAGCTGATGGGCCTGTTAGATTTGCTTTCAAGTGCTGCTTCTCAGGCTGCTAGAACAGCAGTAGCCTTGTATTACAAGGAGACCGAGGAGAGTGAAAGTGAGACGATTTCAGTGGTTCGTGTGGGGTGAGAAGAAACTGGAGGAGAAGGAGGAGGAAAAGGAAGGAGCTAGAATTCTTGACGACGAGGTGGAAGAGAAGCAGCTGGTTCATTTCAGGCCTGGAAAATCAGGGCTTTACCTGAGCCCCGAGGAAGTTGCAGAGTGTTCTTGGTACCTTAAGGGTACATGGGCCAAACCACACTAAAAGATTGAATCCAGCCAATTAGTTAGTCTAACCCATGACTTTCTAAACCCATATATTCTCTCTTCTTTTTCAATTTTCAATATGGGACTCTTAAACAAAAATAATGCTTCAAAGCTTCTTATGTTGTGTACTTACTTTCTTTGGTACTAATAGGAAGAGGCTAGAGTTGAAGCAGTGAGGAGGAGCATTGAAGGAGCCGGAGAGGTTAAGGTGACGACGAGTCAGTGGGCAAAGGCTGCAGGAATGAAACACAAAAACGTTAAACAGAATCTTGATCAATGCCAAGAAATCAAAAGAATTGATAATCAGAAGCTATAAAGCACTCGTTGTATCGATTGCCTCTTTGTATCAAGGCAGAGGACTAACCTTGCAGGATCTAATTCAGGAAGGTAGCATTGTCTACTTCATGGGCAAAGAAGTTCGATCCAGAAAGAGGCTTCAAGATGTCAACTTATGTTTACTGGTGGATCAGACAAGCCATCCTCAGAGCCATTGCAAACAAAGTCTCGAGTTATTAGACTTACCCGTAAGATAACACTTCTTCATCAATCTTTACTTTACAAGATAGAATCTCAAATTCTTCCCAAGTAATATAGTATGGTCATGCACATAAAGTGAGTTTCTGTGTTGTGGACTGGGTAGATAGATAACTTAGAAGATGAGCCTGTAACTAGTGAATGCATGGTTAGTGTGTGTTATGCAGGGAGAGTATCTGAGCTGGTCCCGAGATTTGCAACACGAACGCTGTCTTAACCAGAAAGCTGCATAGATTCCCTACTCACCATGAGATTGCAGAGGCACTGGAAATGAATAGTTCAACTGTCAAACTAATTATGCAGAGAACTAGCACTGCACCGATTTCCATAGATGAACCCATCACTCCCCGAGGCCATGCTTCGTTGCAGGTTTTACCCTTTCCAAATCTTCATATTATATACTTAACACCACCAAATGGAGAATGAACTGAGAGAATTGCTCATTTCAGAACATAACCGGGCCAGAAGACTTGACACCAGAAGAAATGGTGAAGAAACAGCTTATGAAGACACAGATACAGAACATCCTTGGCATGTTGTGTGTGACAGAGAAGCAAGTATAACTAAGATTGTACTATGGTCTCAATGGCAACAGGCCTCACTCCTTTGAGGAGATTGGATGGTCTTTCAACTATCAAGAGAGAGAGTTAGGCAAATCAGTTATGATGCAATGTTCAAGTTAAGGCATAGTAATGTGGTAGATGATATGAAAGGATACTTGGTATAGTGGATATATCCAACAAACACTGCATATAAACACTATACAATTTATTGATGTTATATCCCTCCGGGGACTGAGAGAACCACATATCATTGCATAATTACATATACAACATTACAACCTTATAACTTTAAGATTACAACCATCAACCTTGGAACACCACTTTGTAACATGCACTAAATCCCTTATAACGTGGATGTATTAGTGTCTTCTCTCAACACAAATGAAGGTGTTTTGCTTTAGACTAACAACATGTGGTCCAAATGAAAAGATCTTGATTCTCTTTAAATAAGGTCTCAAATATAAGTAATAAGTTATACCTTTCTTCCAACAAGCGTTTGTAGTCCAACGGTTAGGATAATTGCCTTCCAAGCAATAGACCCGGGTTCGACTCCCGGCAGACGCAAATCTTTCTTCATTTTACTCTGTTACAGCTGCTAAATGCCCATTTGCCCAATGCAATCAATAATACTTCTATCCATTTTCTCTTACTCTTAGCAAAACTTATCAATCATGAGATAATAAGAAGCAGCAGGAAGAAGAAAAGAGATGATAAATATGCATTTGGTCATTTGCTTGGATACAACAGTCAACAATGCTTTAAAGTGTTACATTACTCAGGACTGCAGAATGTAGTGTAAATTATACATTACTGGAAGCTGCTTTGATTTGGCCAACTATTTATTCTGACTTGTGCAGATTGTGAAGTATATACAAGGAAGCAGAAGACAAGAAAATACATACAGAATAGCTCAGCAGATCCAAACCAGTGGCTATGTTGACCATCTTACTCCTTTCAAACATCTTCACAAGAAGGATCATGACAATAACATGCCCTACTTTAGTCTTTAATTCATCAAGGGAGCTTATCTTCATCCATTTCGGTCTCTCCTAAAAATCCAAAAGGTGTTTTTTTTTATTATGATAAAGCAGAAGTTTCAGATTAAAAGCGCACAATTGCATTTCACAGTCTCTCAATAAGTAGGCTAAGTACAACCAGAAGCAACTCCAGAATTAAGGAGGGGAAGGAGTTTCAGGAATATGGAAAGCCAAGAAAGCACAAATAGTTAAAAGAGTGCACACTACCTTCAATGCAAACATCCCAAACAAGGAAGACTGCCTTAAGGCACGATCAACGGTGGGATGCACATCAGGATCCACGTTACTGATGAACAATCCAATACAAGCCCATCCCAAATATTAACATTACAGTCCCAGCAAGATAAACATCTGCAGAAAAAGAAAGTTAAATTCTGTTGTCTTTTATTTGCTGTTTTAGTTGTGCATATGTAGACTTAGCCAAAACCTTGTTAGTCATTACTAATCTAGATAATGAAGCATTAAAAAGTGAAAAGACATCGTGGAATGAAAGGAATATAATGTGGGCGAAAAGCCAAATTAGCATTATCAAACCAGTTTTTAGAATATTGTTTCGTCTTCAAACAAAAGCATTGAGCTCAAAACTTGAACCGGTCATTAATAATAATATAATAATAGTTAAGTCGGGCATTTATCCAGTTAAAAGGTTTGGGAAACTCACCAATGGCTTCAACTAGATGAAGAACCATTTTCCCTGTGTGAACTCCTTTAACACAGCTACCCCAATAAACTTTGTAGGCCTCAAAAATATAAACACAACCCTACAAGAGAACACTTAAAAAATTAACCAGAACTTTATTTGATTGCTGGTGACATATTATCTGAGGACGAAATATAAAATGATAAACTGAAAGGTGATCATTTACCAGAACTGATGAATTGAAGCGACTGATTTACAAACTATACATTTGTAGTATTTGTTTACAGAAAATAAGAGATATATGTAAAGGAAATTACATTAAGGAAGCAGAGCAAGGAACCTGCTAACGAACCCCCAATAGCTAACAGCGCCAAGAAGCGAAAATCAAATATTACCTGCTCACATAAAGAGGAATAAAGCAACAGCTACGGAGTATATATTAATGTTGCAAATTAAATAGCAGAGAAATGTAGTAGTCTCTAACAGAAACCATAAGAGTTCCACCCAACTTTTAGCAGTTTCCGCAAGCAAAATTAGAGTTATTCCAAATGTTGAGATCTCAAGCAAATCAGTAGCATAGAAATTCCCAATTACATACTGAATAAAATCAGCTGAATTGAATTTACCCTTTCGATGGTTGATTCTGTGGACTTCATGAATCGAACAACCGGGTTGCCATTCGGGTTGGCCAGTGCGAAGTTGAGACCTTCATCTGGTGCTTTGGAAGGAGAGTTTGTTGGAGATAAAACAGTGGCGGTTTTGGTGGCGGAGATGACTCTTGAGATGGAGCCGGGAAGAGCTCATAGACATGGAAGCATGTAAAGAGGAGGCGGCGCGCCTGTAGTTTCTGTGAAATTGAAGGGTAGAGATGGAGGGGGAGCGGTGAAGAGCTGGAGCTAAAGTGAAGGTACCATTGAAGGCAGCTTGATGGTGCATAGAGAGGAGACCAGTGAGATTTTTATGGTTTTCTTTACTGGGTCCCACTCTAAGCCAGTTTTTTTGGCGGGTATTGGCCACTGCCTACTTTCTCCCAATCACTAAACCGTGTAAACTAGTGTTTTTTTTTTTCTCCAACAAGTGTTATCCCCCACCATGAATTACCTCAAATTATTCATGGTGACCTTTTATAAAATTCATTTCAATTCATTTATCAATATTTTTTTTTGTCTAGCATTTTTTACAAGTTTCTCAGTTATCAGGATGACATGGCATTGATTTAAGCTTATGTTCAGTGGTGTTTACGTGTTCAAGTTTTAAATTTTAAGATTTAAATTAATCTAAACGCAACTCTAAATCTCTAAATCATCTCAGTCTACCCTAAATCCCTAAGTCGACGAGTGTGTTACCAAACAAGAAATTAAAGAAGACGACGCCCCTAAAAGATTCAGATCAAAAACCAGTGTTTTAAGATTGAAGTGCAAAAAAAAGGGCATGGTCAATATTGCCTTTTAAAAAATTAGATGACGTATTCTCATTCACTGCACGTGTTGCTCTATAGATCAGTGGTGCATCAAATAATTTTCTTTAATATATTGTTTCATATTATATGTTTGTTTTAATCTTATAAATTAGTAGATAATTTAAATATAAACAAAATAGTTTCCTTTTATATCAAATAATAATTAGTTTTTAGTGAGTTGTAAACGGGTTAACACCATAATATTAACATGTTAAACGTTCAACATGTTAATAACTTGGGACACGTTAAGGATAAACATCAACCCGTTATGTTTGTGTTCAGTTTTATATGGTACGGAACTATGGATTGTGCTGATAATTGTTAGGTCTAACTATAAGGCACAACAATCTGCAAAAAATAATGCACGCCAAAATAATATGCACTTACAAAAAACTAATAAAATGTCTCACTTTTACAAAAATAAAAAATATCTTTCCTTTGTTCATTGGGTTAGTTTAATCGATTGTTGAGATTTAACCATATGTTTTTACTACAAACTTCATCTGTTTATCTATATAATAGTTACCACACACACATTGCGCGAATAGCTAGTCTGATGCCCAATATGTATTTTTAAATTATTGTTTCATCATTTATCAAAGTATCATTCGGTATTTTGGCGTATATAATGCAAAATTATCAAATTTTCATAAAAGTAAATATTTCAAGAGTGTATAACTATGGTTTATGGTATAAATGTTGAATTAACGGGTACAATAGTTTGTGCAACACAACGGGACTCTCTCTATAATAATGAATAATAAAGGTTCTTAAGCCCATTTCCCCGATCTACTATCGATTCTTCATAAATTTTTGATACATATTGCTTACATTGTATGAATTAACTTCATCAACATTGACATAATTAAAAGGTATTTAAGCAAAGTAAATAACATAATAGAGGGTAAATAAAAATACAAAAATCAAAATAATATAAACTATTAATTACACTAACATTTATTTTTATTCCATTTAGAAATATACGTATTTTTTATTTTTTTTAGGTTCAAACCTTACACCTCCCACTTAGGAGAGCAACCCAATACCAGTGGACTACAAGCCAATTGGTATATGTATGTATATTAATATTGCATATGTATATTTAATATATTTGTATGGATATGTATGTATAGATGGTAGATACGGAGTATATAAAATTGTAGGACATAAAGAAACGGTGTCGTATGAGCACCATCTCTATTCTCCCCTCTACCAAAACCCTAAACCCTGGAAGCGGACGCCACTCTGTCCTTCTTTTCCTTATGTTCTCATTATGGTGATTGTTGTAGCAGAACGAAGCTCAACAAGAATGGGGATTTTCGAACCATTCAGAGCAATTGGATATATTACGAGCAACGTCCCTATCTCTGTACAGAGACTCGACACCGAGACTTGTTGGGGAAAGTTGCCAACGCCAACGCGCGATCTGGAAGCCTTTTAAGACGCACGGACATTACGGATGTATGCTAGAAAGAAAATCTGTGCCGTGTTATAATAACACTACCTTAAAAGCGTTATTTGCCCGGTTAACGGTGCAGTTAGAACCTTAGCACGCTTTCGACAGGCTACACAGACCTACTACGGATAGCTGGCACTAGCAATCACGTAGGCGAACCTCACTATTGCTCAGACTTTAATAGGCAAACACGAAATTATATATTATATATTATATATACATATATTATATATATATATATATATATTTATAATATATATTAGTCTCCACACGAGAAGGAATGAAGAAGAAGACTATATCTTTGAGTGTATCTTTCCTCAATAATAAGTGTTGTTTATATAGTAAAATTATACAACAACCTGCTTAAGGTTTCAGCCATGCAAAAGCGCAAGGGAGGGAAAGAATTTGACACGTGTATCAACACCCACAAACTTAGCTAGCTTTGAATGTTTCCAACAAGACCTTCGTCACCGTCAACATCGGCAAAAGCTTTCCAGATTTACAACGTATGTTAATGTCTAAATTTATCACCTTATCACTCCTTAAGTCTGAATACTTTGACTGAGCTCATACTGCGAAAACCTAACATTCTGTTTTGTTGGTTTTGAAAATTCTTTTGCAGTGCGCCAAGCTCAACTTGGTTCTCGTTGGTATGTCCATCACATTTATTTATTTATGCAAAATTTTAATGCTTTATAAGTTGATTTAGTTTGTATCCTGGTGAGGTATGGAATAGTGAGATGTGTTTACTTTGTTTTTCCCTTTTAAATATTTGAAGTGGTTTTTCTTTAACTAATCTGAATAGTGTACTTGGAAACAAATTTTGAGCTTCAAGAATAGACAGACATAGATAAGACACACACAAAGATGGGACATAACTTTAATCATGCATGCTTTTAATAAAAATAATTATTTAACTTGATCAAAATATATCTTAAGCTTTTGTTTCACTGCTCGTTGGTATGTCCATCACTTTTACAATGTGGAAAGTTAAAGTCTCCCCAAATGGAAAACTTTCTTGTGGAGAGCCATATGTGACATTTTGCCAGCAACCATTAACTTGATATTTAAAAGGGTGGAGGTGGACCCAACATGCGCAATGTGTGGTTTAGTCATGATGAAGATGTTTACATGCTTTAGTGCTCTGTGAATATTCTAGACTTGTATGGAATATAACACAATTGCCTATCACTAATATTATTGCAGACTCTTTTACAACATGACTAAAAGCGGCTATAGCCAGGGTCTTGACGGAGGAGCAGACCCGTGGTGTATTGGCTAGCATATACTATATTATATCTGGGAGAGCCCCGGAAATTCAGCTGTTTGAAGGCATCAATAACGCGGCTGCCCCCAATTAGCCAAAGCAGCAACCGTAGCGCTACAGGCATACGGCGCTGCCCAGCCCAGCCGTACCGAGCCGGCAGCGGCTTCGGAGCATTTAACCGAACCAAGGGAGGGCGGGCCTACGGTGTTTATGTGGACGCGGGTTACCGACACGACACAGGCTGAGGCTACGTAACGACATGTTGATAATAGCGCCAGATGGCTCTTTTGTTGGCAGGGAAGGAATGACAAATTACCGATTTGTTTTTCACCACTTATGGCGGGGAGCCCAGGCATACAAGGAAGCACTGTCCTGGTTACTTGAACGGAACAACACATCAGTAAGTTTACTCACGGATTGCATGAAATTTGACTACGATTATCCGGCACCAACACACGCCGATCCATTTCGTACGTTGGGGTCACAATTGACCAATGCAGAAACACTTATGCTCTTATTTAATCGGTATTACTTTGGATTACATCTCTAGACAGGTTAATTTACATGCACATACTTTAGCTTCGTTAGCTTTTACACAGGTCAAGCTATGTACTGGGATGCTATCCCACTCTGACGCTATTTCAGCTTTGATTCATTAATACAATCGCAAGATTGCCTTCAAAAAAAAAAATCCCATGTCCCCCCCTGATATTTTTAATTCCTGGGAAAAAAAGATAGTGATGAGTCAAAATTACCCCCTTCCTTTTTCTAACTTAAAATTGAATGTCTAACAACAAAATGCATTTTTGACTTTATACTACTTATTCCCTTTCAATTCCCATGTACACCAAACATTGGAATTGAAATTTTCAGTAATTCTATTCCTGTCAACCAAACACTGGAATTTAAATTCTCACTTTATTCCCAGTAATCCAACTCCCATTGAATTACAATTCCTTTCCCCACATAATTCCCTCCCTCCCAACCAAACGCCCTATAAATTCCTAAATCATCTCATGATGTGTTTGGTTCGCACATAGGAATCGAATCGGAATGGGGTATCAAATACTTGGTAATAGTAATGGGTTTTGGTGAAAGAATTTAACATGTTTGGTAGTATGATGGAATGGAAATGGTTACTAATAGTAGTGCTTTGAGAATGAATAAGGGAATGAAACCCTTATTTTATTTTGGTATGGATTTTTCAATTGATGGGGTATTCGAAACCCATAGTAGTGTTCTAAAAACCTATCAACCAAACAACAATAATCACTTTCATACTCATTCCTATAGGCAAAATCCACCAACCAAACACACCCTCAGTTTACCTTAAATCCCTAAGTCAATGAGTGTTTACTGAACAATAAATTAAGAAAGGACGACGCCCCTAAAAGATTCAAATCAATAATCGGTGTTCCAAGACCAAGTACAAAAAAAAAAAAAAAAAGGCTTGGTTAATATTGCCTTTAAAAAAAATGGTGTCTACTCATTCGCCGCGGGTGTTGCTCTATACATCAATGGCGCATCAAATAGTTTACTTTAATATATTGTTCATATTATATATTTGTTTTAATATTATAAATTAGTAGATATTTTAAATAGAACAACTAATTCCATTTTTTTTTTCAACTATAAAATAGTTTTGTTGTGAGTTGTAAATGGGTTAACACTGTAATATTGACAATCTGACATGTTAATTATTTGGGACACGTTAAGGATAAACACTGACCTATTATGTTTGTGTTGTATGGTACGAAACTTCGGATCGTGTCGGTAATTGTCAGCCTAACTACAAGGCACAACAATCTGCAAACAATAATGCACGACAAAAAAAATATGCACTTACAACAAACTACTAAAATGTCTCACTTTTTATTTTTAATATTTTTTTTCGACCATTGGATTTAATTGATGGTTGAGATTTAACCATATGTTTTACTAAAAACTTCATCCGTTATCTATATACTAATTACCACACGTGTATTGCGCGAATAGTCTGATACCCAATATGTATTTTTAAATTAGTTTTCATAATTTATCAAAGTATCATTCGATGTTTTTGGCGTATATCAATGCAAGATTATCAAATTTTCCATAAAAGTAAATATTTCAATAATGTATAACTATGATATATGGCATAAATGTTGAATTAACGAGTGCAATAGCAATTTCAGAGAGAAACACCCTCACTGGATAATACCATACTCACATAATTTGCAACAAAAATTCCAATTAATTGACGTGATCCATGCTTCCTCTTGTTGCCCCTTCCGCCATAAATGAATTATTGATTTGATATAGTCCACTGGTGTGCTTCACTACAATTTTAGTGTCTTGACACAATGCACCTTAGTTAAAAAAAAAAAACAAAAAAAAAAAACCAAATCGTCCTTCCCAAAAAAAGTCAATGACAATAAACATAGTTTCAGTTTTTTTAAGCATATAGTTTCTCATATGTGTTAAATATACGGTAAATATGTGGTATCGTATCATCAATGCCAGTGCGTGAATAGTTAATTGACCAATGTTATGGTAAATTTTATATTGTATTTTTTTAATACACTCTAACATATTCATATCATACGTTAATAATATTCAATTTTGATTATGATGGACTCAAACTTAAGGGGCTAAGACGTTCCTTATGAAAATCTATGAGTAAGTTAAAAAATAATAAATAATTAAGGGGATATTGGTTACTAAAGTTTACACTAAACATAATATTCACTTGACATTGACGAATTTAAAAGGTATTTAGAAAAAGTAAATAATAGAATATAAGGTAAAAAAAAAATTTTAAAAATAAAAATCAATAATATGTAATATTATGTCGAAACAATTACACTAATTTTATTTTTATTTTATTTTGGGTATATAATTTTATTAACTCTTATATTGTTTGTATATGTAGTTGTATTTTGTATATGTTTGTATATTCTATATGTACGTATATTATTATTTGTATGTATATGTATTGTAGACCGGTAGATAATATAATGTAAGGACCAAGGAACGGTGAATCGTATGAGCACCATTCCATTACTCTAACCAAAACCTTAAACTTGGGAAGCGGACGCCATTCTCTCCTTCTTTCCTTCTGTTCTCCTTCTGGTAGCAAACGAAGCTCAACAAGAATGGGGATTTTCGAACCATTCAGAGCAATTGGATATATTACGAGCAACGTCCCATCTCTGTACAGAGACTCGGCACCGAGACCTTTCGTCACCGTCAGCATCGGCAAAGCTTTCCAGATTTCAACGTATGTAATGTCTAAATTTTATCACTTAATTTCACTCCTTAAGTCTGAATACTTTGACTGAGCTCATACGCGAAAACCTAAACATTCTGTTTTGTTGGTTTTGAAAATTCTTTTGCAGTGCGCCAAGCTCAACTTGGTTTCGTTGGTATGTCCATCACATTTATTTATTTGCAAAATTTTAATGCTTTATTAAAGTTGATTTAGTTTTAGTTATCCTGGTGAGGTATGGAATAGTGAGATCCAGTTTACTTTGTTTTTCCCTTTTAAATATTTGAAGGGTTTTTCTTAACTAATCTGAATAGTGTACTTGGAAACAAATTTTGAGCTTCAAGAATAGACAGACATTAGATAAGACACAACACAAAGATGGGACATAACTTTAATCATGCATGCTTTTAATAAAATAATTATTTAACTTGATCAAATTATATCTTAGCTTTTGTTGTCACTGCTCGTTGTTCCTCGGTGGGCGGTGTTGCAAATTGCTGATATGAGGAGTTAAGTTTTTGCAAGTGTTCTGGTTTAGTTTTCTCTTTTAACTTGGATTTTAGATTAAATGATTTTTGCATCCTTATTTTCTTGTTAAAACAATTATGGTCAGCTAAAGCAACAAGCTCACAGAAGCAATAGTTTTAGTTTATGAAGGGTAGAAAATTGTTTGTCTAGGCATAATTTTGGTGTCATCTCATTGTTCCTAAATGATTTTGATTCTTTTTTGCTATGAAGCCCTCAACTACCAAAGAAGATACGAGCTCTTGCTTCTTACCGTGACTACACATTTGCTGCCCTATGGAAATGACATTGCAGTTGTCAAGCGTGCTCATCAGGTTTGGGCCTTAAGATTTGCTTTTCCTGAAGTCTGAAATGTGATGGTCTTATACTTAGCCTTCGCTGAATCTGTCCACTTTGATACTCTACTATTTTATCTATTTCTAGCATATTCCATACTTCCATAGAAATTGTTGTTGCCCTTTATTTTTTTGTAATTGTAATGGAAGGGAATGTTGTTTTTTCTGTTGTATATAATTTGCGGCTATAAACTTGAGTGAATATGGCTAATGTTTTGGTGGACAGGTGGCTTGTGGAGCAAGCATAGTGCTAAGGGTTAACCATTGCCTACTTTTTCGGTGACACATCTTAAGTGTTGTGTTTGAGGTATTATCTTACACATGGAAGTTCAAAGGAATAGATGAGAACGTTGCTCCAGTTGGAACACTGTTGCTAGACGGCAAATTCACACCTAGCTGCATAATGCATCCAGATACTTATTTAAACAAGGTATTGTTTGATTTGTTTCTGATATTTTCTTCTTATATATATATATATTTTTAAATATTCAAGGTAGTTGTGTGCTTTTAATATTGAAAATAAATATGTTAAATAACATATTCTTGTGTTAAATTTTGTTCTTATTGTGTTAATATTTGGAATAGGTTTATTGTGGAAGTCAGAAGGTTCGCACTTTGGAACATTAGCACGAAGAAAGTTACAGTTCAATAGGTGGAGTCTTCTATAAATCTGTATACAATCAACAAGCACTAGATGTTGTTGCTGTGGATGCACTTGATGGAAAAATTCATGTCATAATATTTTCGTTATGTGAAGAAAATTGTTACATTACTCAATTCTTCACGGGGGTTCTGTTACTGCATATCTTTAGCACTGATGGGCGCCCCCTTTTTAGCTCTGGAGTTCATCGGGCGTAATCAGTATATGGAACCTTGAGAGAGAAGGCTGCAGTACTGTCATTAGAGAGGCCCATGATTGTGCTATAGTGTCACTTCATTTCTTTGCTAACGAGCCCGTACTGCTGAGTTCATCTGCTGACAATTCAATAAAAATGTGGATTTTTGATACTACTTGATGGTGATCCCCGCTTACTGCGCTTTAGAAGTGGGTCAACAGTGCTCCCCCTTTATGTATCAAGTACTATGCCAATGGGCGACATATTCTATCTGCTGGTCAAGATCTGTGCCTTCCGTCTTTTCTCTGTTATTCAGGATCAGCAAAGTAGAGAGCTTTCTCAGCGACATGTGCCAAAAGAGCAAAAAAACTCAAGTTGAGGGAAGAAGAGATAAAATTAAAGCCTGTTATTGCATTTGATGTTGCTGAAATTAGGGAAAACGTGATTGGTGCAATGTGG
>VALG01013316.1:0-13143 GCA_009835305.1 Ipomoea purpurea
GCTAATTAAGACTAAACAAAATATGTAACTACTACACATGGAAGTTAAATAACTCAAACCACTTTATAAAATACACACATAGCCAGCTAACCCCTCACGATATCTAGCTATACCACTAATCCACATATCGTATTATCACACAAACCACGCATCCACATCACATCAACCACCACACACAACAATCATACAATCGGTGGGAATCACATCGATAGACGTAATTCATTTAGAACAACCAAAAGGTAATATTACCATAAAAATAAATTAATAAGATACGCGAGTAATAACTAATTATTTTAATAAAAATAATTATCATAAAATAACAAAAGATACATTTATAATTAAAACGGTGCTCGGGTCATATCTATATAATATGTGTAAACAAGTTTAATTAATCTAAACAGCCAATCAAATAATATATATTATTCTCGCGCCAAAGTAGCTTATTATAAATCCTAAGATAATAACCTAAACATCACATATACCAAAGCAATCTTGAACCCCACAAGATGAATGCCATATGCTCAATGTACATCATAAGTATACCTACGCACCCCCTCTCAACTTAAAACTATGTGAGTATCCTAAAGTGTTATAAAGCCCAACCTACATTGTTACCATCAACAACCCCAACTTTCCTAACCTCCCCCTCCCCCAACCCATTACCACCATACAATCCATACGTTTATCACTCGGGAAGCATTGTATCATCCTTCTCCTTTAATCCAAGCAGCGTGACCTCCACCATTCCTCCTCCTCTTCTCGGCTTTGTCGAGAATGACCAGCAAGCCCCCTCCCATCACCAACCTCAACCCGTCTTTCCTTCCGTCGGAGAAGCTCCAGGCAGAGCTGAGAAGAAACAACCCAGCAGCCAGGCAACCTTCCATTTACACCTTCTCCCTTCGTTATTCTCCCTTGTCGTTAGCAATGTGCATCCAGCTCTCCTTCCTCTTTCGGCGATGGTTTTGAACCAGCGATGATGGAGTGGGAGGCAACACCTTGGGTCGGCGTTCTGACATTCTCCACTCACAAACATACTCCAAAATACCCGTAAGCCACTCCACTGTCTCCCCAATCCAGCAAGGCGGTATACATCTTCAAGAAATACCTTCAGAGTAACAGAAGGAATAGATGGAAGACGATATAGAGCCAATCAAACAAGACCTAACAGGGCAAAATCACAGCTATAGAACTTGAACTGCAGGAGCACGTTGGTGGTACGTGGCCGACAGGACTCACGCCGCGTATCCGACGTGGTATATCTCTGAGCGTATGACGGTGCTCCGCACTTGATACTAATCCGCAGGGTCAACTATGATGGAGTTGAGGTGTGCCTGTCGCCATAACGAAACCGCGGACTTGGTTACGAAAAAATGGAGAAAACGTAGAAGAATGATTAATGATCATAGTGGTAAGAGCAGATTTGGCTATTGGTATGTATTGTTGTTATATAAATATTACGCTTAATGATAGTAAATCATATAATTGAAATACTTATAAGCTCCTACTAAACCACTCTTCATCACTACGCTGGCTAAAGCGTAGGAAGGATATGGTAGGTTCGGGTGGCCCTTACAGGGTTTGAGCTATGGATCGGTGATAGACAGTTAGTTGTTATCTTGTTATTAATAAGTTTCATATTGGGTTGGTTATTGAGCTTAATAATGATTGTCTGTTGTCTAGATCACAGCGTATGATACTTAAATTAGATGGTTAAGGGTGTAGTTAATATTAAGATAAGCTAGGGTTTGATTCTCACCATAAAGCATTATTTAGTTAATCCCTGTTTATTAGTTTTAATCATGGTTCTATCTCTTAAGCTTGGTTATTAGCTTATAATGTTGAGGTTAAATTAGCAATAGGGTGTCTAGCTTAGTTGGTTGAGATTATGGTAATTAAAGAAGGATTTAGGATGTAATTCCCGTTATGAGCATAATTAGTTTTCTTTAGTGCTCTTGTTAATTAGTGAGAATCCGGTTTGATTCAAGGTTCCCGGTAGCTTGGTTTTATGAGGTGAGCCAATGTTAGCGTTGTTTTGGTTGTATAAGCGAATGAGGTAACCCATGCTCTACAAAATCTATTTTGCTTACCTATTATGTGATTTCTCTTCGGATTCTACATGTGCTTTTGCTATGAAATGTGAGTGTTTATGCATTGTCTTGTGAAAATGCATATCTAAAGCTTGTGTTTAGGGTTCATTTGTGCCATTGCTTGGCATTTCCTATGATTCAAGTCATTTTGTTGTATTGGGTGAGATTTGGCATATTTTGGACTTGAATTTGAGTTTGGAGATGAAAATTTGCGAAGTGTTTTGTTGTGGTACATGGTTGTACCCGCGGGCGGAACGGCGGGTAGGGTCCAACCCGCCGCCCACCCGAGGGGTACAATATTTTGGGCAGCCTATACCCGGGCGGAACCGCGGGTAGAGGCCTACCCGTGGGGCCTACCCGCGGGTACGTATTGTGGTGTTGTTGGAGATTTGTTCCCCGTGATTCTTTTGACTCGGTATTTGGTCCTTTGGACTTCCCGATGTTCTTTTGTGGAACTATTTGAGTGTCTTCTTGATGTTTCGTATGTTTAGAACTATGTGGTAGGTATCCATGTAGGTATTTGGTGTCTTGAATTGTGCTAAGTGTTCAACATTGTGTTTCGTTGAAACCATGGTGAGTCTTGTGTGTTCTTCAGAACTACTTTCGGTTTACCGTTTGTTAAGCATGCTGAGTTCGGTGTTTAAATGCTAGCGTGTGTGTTGTTTGTACCTTCCGATTGGTTGAGATACTTGTGTTATTCATCGTTGTTGTTGTTGGGCTGTGACCCACTCCTTGATTGAGTATGTTTCATACCTTCGTTGAGATCCGATGATTGATTCTTTGTTGAGGTGTGGATGCGTGTGTGGCGTACTGGATTCACGATTTCGGTTTTATGGGGCCTTAATCAACCAAAGGTAAGAGCAGCGGTCCCTCCGTGGTGGCCGTGACAATGATTATGGAGTTGTGGCCTTTGTGTAAGGTGCACGTGATTTTTCTGGGGATAACATGTGTTATCTACGGGCATGTGTTCGTGTGGTGATCGGTCTCATGTACTATGAATCGGTGGTTTTGTTGAGGGATGTTGGAGGGGAACGACGGTTCCCGGAGGAATAAGTTGGAACTTGGTGTACAGGGGTCCTTGAAGGTAAAGGTTGAACTAGATATAAAGGTTGGGGGTAGCCATAAGGTGGAAACAGGGCATAAGGAAGGCATATCAACTCGTGATGGGTGATGTCATGAGGTTTGTGTAGCCATTGTTGTGAAGTTCTCTTCTTGGTGGACGTGTGTAGTCACAAAGGCATGTGTTCCATTGGTCCTTGCTCTTTATCCTTTGTGATAGTGGTTATCCTTTGCTGGTCTTGGGATGTGTTCCCGTGTTCTTGTTGAGAGCGTGAGTCTTGTGGTTTGACATTACTCATGGTTTTGTACTTATATACTATGTATTATATTCCGTTTCGAAATAATTTGTATATTATCAATCTATCTATGATGATACTTAAGTGTGGTGGTTACCAGCATTATTCGTTGACCGGGGTCGCTCCCATTTCCTATTTGTTGCTTTACAGGTTGGGTAGCTTTGGAGACGCCGCGCTAGTGGCCAGATAGTATAGTTTATAATATACTCTTCTTTCAAATAGTTGACTTGAGGCATTTGAGGCCTAAATAAGTTGATTTGTTTAGACTGCTATAAGTTGATAGTAAATCCCACTGTGCAATACTCCGTTAATCAAATAAACATAGGTTGTATTCATAGCCACTACTCACCGGATTCATCGTAGTAGTAAAGCTTATCTGCCAAAAAATATGCTTAAAATGTCAAAAAAGATAATTATAGTACAGTTAATACATAAATTAAATTAAGTTTTACAAAATTGTTTGAAATTCCGGGGGTGTTACAGTTCAGGCGGGTTTTGTACATAACCGAACCCAACCCGACCCACCGCGGGTTTACTTTTATTAAGACCACCCCGACCCACCACCACACCAATCACCCAAAAAATCTGATACATGCGGGTGGATATCCACGGAGCGATTGAAATTTCCATCCCACTAACCAGCACGCTCCCAGCAAGCCGAATCTAGTTGTGTGCGCTAGCAGCGGCCAGGCCGAATATAAGCAATGCGCCAAGCACGCTCCAGCAGGCAAGGCGATCTAGCAATGGGCGCCAGCACGCCTCCAGCAGGCCGAAGCCAAATCTGCTAAGCAGTGGGCGCAAGCCACGCTCAAGAGAGGCCGAATCCAGCAGCGCGGCCAGCAAGCCGAACCCAGCAAGCGCGCGCACGCGCGCGCTCTCTCTCGGCCAACCGCCGAATCCAGCCCAGCAGCGGGTCACCAGCACGCCCCAGCAGATGAATCTAGTGGCGCGGGCGGTAAGCAGCGGCCAAGGCCGAATCTAGTAAGTGGGCGCCAGCACGCTTCCAACAGGCCCGAGGCGAATCTAAGCAGTGGCGCCAGCACGCTCCAAGTGCCGAATCCAGCAGCGCAGGCACCACCGAGCGTCGAATTAGCAGGCGCGCCCGCTACGCTCTCATCGTCGCCAGGCCGAACCAGCCCAGCAGCGGCGCCATAACGCTCCAGAAGGCCGAATCCAGTACCAGGGCAACAGCCAGGCGAATCCAGCAGCGTGCCGCCCGCCTACGCTCTCTCGATCGGCCGAAGGCCGAATCCAGCCAGCAGCGGGCACCAGCACGCTCCAACAGGCCCGAATCAGTGGTCGCGGCGCTAGCAAGCTGGCTGTAAACCCGTGTTAGTGGCCCCTAAAAACCAATTAATTAAATTATCAATAGCTAAATTTAACCAATAAACTAATTAACAATAAATGATTAAGTTAGGGAAAAAACCAACCATAGTCCGTGAGCCCTCATCTCTAAACCACCACCTAAATCCAATAGGGATTAGAACCCTAAATAAGATCCCTAGATCTATAAATAGAGAACTTAGGGGCACCTAGAATCCGCACCACAATAATCTCTCACCACCCAAAGAGCTCCAAGAATCCCCCTTAGGAGAAATCAAAGAAATCAAGAAAGCTTTAAAGAGCATCCTTCATAGCCAAGAATTAAATTAAGGCTAAAGGTAACCCATGTCTCACACAAACCTATTTTCATAGTATGATTCCCCCTTAGGGTTTTCCCATATTATTGTGTATTAATGATTTTTGATGATTATTATTGATGATTGATGTTGATCCCATGGTGGGATCTGATAATCTTGATATTGGGAGATTCTTGTATTATGGTGTTCTTGGTGATTATGTGAGTTCTGATGATTATATGGATATCTGAATGCCTTATCAATTAGTCGTATTCTTGTTGGATATAAAAGTGATGCTTATGAATTCTTACCGCCGAATTTGCAATTAGAAGACGAATCGTATTCTTTTGTATAAAAGTGATTAGAACCCTTAGGTTGTATCGTATGATATTATTCTTGGATTATCGGTGGGGAAATCGCATGTTTGGGTGTTGATTATGTTTAGAAAAGCATGATAGGTTATGTGCCGTTCGTTTCTCGTATTTGATCCGTTAATTGTCTACGTGTTGTCGTTAATTGCGTTGTAAAGTGTCTAGCATGGTTTCGGGTTCCACAACGGTTCCCGGGGCGAAATTGTGATGAAAAGAGTCAGTGGGGGTAGGGGACCCGCCACCTACCCACGCCGAGGGTTCCGGCAGCGGGCAGCCGGCGGCCGGCAGCTGCCCGCCGGCGACCCGCTGCCCGGAACAGTGCCGGCGGGCCCGCGGGTGGCCCCCACCCACCGGCTACCCGCTGGAATTTCCCACCGGGACCGGCTTCCCCGTTTGATGTTCCCGACCCCGTGGTGTCCCAACGGACTCCGTTTATCGTGCCTATGTCTAGTTTGATATTTCGGGTACCGTTCGTAGGTTTATGAGTCTATTATATTGCATGCTAGTTGAATTGGTATCCCGTTGACCTAGGTGGAAGAAGTATGAACCCCTTAGGACTATTCTTAGTATGTGATGGATCACGCATAGGTTTTGTTATACGTTTTCCCCCTTCCCAATGTGTAATGTGGGTTGCATGTGCTTGCTATGTGTTATGTGTGTGTGTTTACCCCAATTCGGTTGCGATCGGATTGGTTATCCTGAGCTGCGGTTCAGAAGCTGGCTGCGGTCAGATTGATACTCTTGGGCTGCGGTCCACCGTTTGGTTGCGATCAAACGTTTCTATATGAGCTGCGGTTCATATTTCCTGGCTGCGGTCAGATGACATTCTCTTGGGCTGCGGTCCACTGTTTGGTTGCGATCAAACATATGATGAGCTGCGGTTTCATCGGTCGGTTGCGATCGACCCCTCCGTGTTGCGATACGGGGCAGGGTGCTGCGGGGCCGTGTCAGAGCTATATGCGCTGACCCTCATGTATGGGCATGCGATTGGTCCTGTGGCGCCAACAAAGTGTGCTATGTGTTGTGATATGGATGAGTTGTGATTATGAGTGTCTTGGGGATGTGACTATGGGATTTATGTTGGGATTGTTTATGTTGGGTTGATTATTGTTTATGCTTTGCCTTATCTGCCTTATCTATGTGAACTGCATATGCTTGTTATAACTGTTGCTTGTGTCTGCCTTTCTGTCGAGTCATTCCCGGTTTTAAAAGCTAGAGTCTGTAGGATATATTTCATGCTCAAAATGGTTTTCGTATATATATATATAATATATATACTATATATATATATATATATATATATATATATATATATATATATATATATATATATATATATATATATTATATATATAATATATATATATATATATATATTATTGTATTTCAACGCGTTGGAGTGGGTTACCAGCATCTCTCGCTGAACAGATATATTTGGCTTTCAGGCACAGAGGATTAGAGCACTGGAGCGCGCTAGAACTGGAGCGTAGAAGTAGAATAGTTTCCCTTTTGGCCTGCGTGCCACGTTATGCATTATATTTCGGAGAATATTAGTTAGACAACCTGTGCACCTGGGTTCTCTAGCCCAGGTGTGCCATAGCACCCCGTACGCCTATGTTATACTTTGGGATGTAATGAGATATTACCTTTATTATATAAGTTTTAAATGTCTTGAAAATCTGGGTGTTACAATTGGTATCAGAGCTTAAGTTTGACCCTAGGAAAGACTCTTAAGACCAGACTTTAGGACATTAGGCTTGAACTCTAGGAACCCAGAACATAGGACTCAGAAATCTTAGGACGCGCGGTGAGACTGTGAAACCTACACACAACTTCCCCGCACTTACCCTTTCCCATTCCGAAACCCTTCCCCACTTATCACTTCGCGAGAAGTGCATCAGACTCTAATTTAACGTTCTTATAAAACACTGACCAGAAAGACGATAGCATGGCACCAAACAGAAGACAATCGAGGACCCCAGAACCCGCCACTGACGATCCCTTGACCCAGACCCTACAACAACTAACGCAACGCAAGTCACAGGCACTAAGTGACGTGGCCCTTCGCAACAACAGACCCCCACCGCCTCCCTCAAACACGAACTCAGACATCGCCCGACAAGTCTCAAGCCACCGACCATCCACATTCTCAGGAGAAGAAGACCCCACGGTCCTAAAAGAATGGATCCGGACCCTTGACAAAATTCTAGGGGTAGTAGAGTGCCCGGAAGATCGTTGCGTAGAGATAGCCTCGTTTTACTTCGGACACGAGGCCGATCTCTTGTGGATCCACGAGGGACCCACTTACCGACAAGAACCGGGGTTCAACTGGGAGAGCCTCAAGACATGCTCCAGCATGCCGAATCCAGCAGCGCGCTCCCGCTGCGCGCTCTCTCGGCCAATGCCGAATCCAGCCTAGCAGCGGGCGATAGCACGCTCCAACAGGCCGAATCTAGCAGCGCGGGCGCTAGCAGCAGCCAATACCGAATCTAGCAATGGACGCTAGCACACCGAATCCAGCCCAGCAGCGGGCGTGCAGCGCGGACGCTAGCAGCGGCCAATACCGAATCTAGCAATGGACGCCAGCACGCTCAACAGTGCTGCAAGGCCGAATCCTCCCAGCAGCACGCGCCCGCTGGGCTCTCTCTCGGCCAAGGCCGAATGGGCGCCAGCACGCTCAACAGTGCTGCGCTCTCTCTCTGTTGACATAACTTATGCCCACTAGGCCAGTAGCGCGCGACCCAATTATAGTTGTCGGTTTACACGAGTCAAGCCTTTTCAGACTCAGTTTGGGATTTGATTTGCACCCCCTGCGCGCGAGAGAAAACCTCTATGCTATACAATTCAATAAGCCTTATAAAGAGTCATGTATAAATAGTGGTGCAAACCCACATCCCAAACCAATGTGGGACAAAAGCTTCACCGTTTTCCCTTCATTTTTCCAACTTAATGGGTCTACTTTGAGAATAAATATCTCATTCGCCAATTATCCAGTTTGAGCGTATAATATATCAGTCTCACTACGAAGAACCCGATCCATTTTGACCGGACTCAAATCGGAAGTGGACCCCACTAATAATTGTACCACAAAAATAGTCATTTAAGGGTCCGTTTGGAAACCAGGAAAATGACTTCTGGAAAATGTTTTCTGGAAAATGAGTCATTTTCCGGAAAACATTTTCCTTTCCGTGTTTGGTTGCATTCTGAAAACTGTTTTTTGTGTGTTTGGTTCATTTTCTGGAAATGAGTAGAATTGTAATTAAACATTTTAATTATTTTATTTAGAATATACAACATGTATAATAATTATAATATTAATTTTAAATATATAAAAAAATAGCTAAGTTTTTCAAAAAAAAAAACTAATATATATCAAAAATATTATGGGTGGTGGTGGTGTAGGTGTAGTGGTGTATTCGTGGTATATAATATAATAGATATAATAATAATAATTATAATAATAATTCGGTGGTGTATAACGACGGTGTGTGGTGTCGGTGGTTATGGTGGGTGGTGGTGGTGGCGGTTGGTTGCGGTGGTATGGTCGTCGGCGGCGACGTGTTGCGGTAGTATGGTGGTGGGTGCGCGCGGCGTAGTGGTGTTGGTGTGATGGTGGTGGTAGTATGACGATGCTGTGGTGGTGGGTGGTGGGTGTGACGACGGTGGTATGGTTCTGGCGGCCTGCGGCGGTTGTGATGGACGGTGTATGTGGTGGGCAGGCGGCTGGCGGTGTATGGTTGGCTAGTGGGTGGCGGCGACACGTGTTGGGTGGTTATGTGCGGTAGTGGTGGTGGTGTGCGGTGGTATGGTGGTGCGTGGTGGTGCGCGGCGGTGGTGTGGTCTGGTGGCGGCGTGGTATGGTGGTGGTGTTGTTGGTGGCGGCAGGTGGGTGGTGTTTTGGTTGGCGGTGGTATGTGGTGGGTGTCGGCGGCGGTGGTATGACGGTAAGTGGTGGCGGCGACGGTGGTGCGGTGGTATGTCTGGGTGGTGGCGGCGGTGGTTGCGGTGGTATGTGGTGGTAGTTGCGGGTATGGTAGTGGGATGGCGCGCGACGGTGGTTGCGGTGGTATTGGTGTAGTGGCGACGACGATAATGGTGCGACGGGTGTTGCGGTGGTATGGTGGTAGTGGGTGGCGGCGACGTGTATGTTGTATGGTGGTTGTGTGGTGGTTTATGTTTGATGATGTTGGTTAAAAAGTTGAAAATGACTTCCCCAAAAAAAGGGGAAGTCATTTTCCATAAAATTCTTCATTTTCCATGACTTCCACCCATTTTCCTTGCATCATTTTCCAATGTAATCCAAACACCAAAAACTCTGAAAATGACTTCCAGAAGGTCATTTCCAGGGTTTCCAACAACTATTTAAATGTCATTTTAATGCTATTTTCCAACAATCCCCTACATGGAATGAAAAATTGATATTTCAGGTATTTTGAAATCGGAAAACAACTTTGTTCACATGGTTAGATCCCTGCATAGATAGGTAGGTGGTTACCCTTTGAACCTTCCGTTGTGAAGCGTATGTTTACTCTACTGGCTTACGGTAGAACGCGATGCCTTTGAACCGACCTCAGTTTGTGTTTAGACTAGACATATCTCACACAGGAACCCTCCCAACCATGCTCTGTTCTCATGACTGTGCCCGTTGTCGTGGTCACTGTTCCTGTTCTGCGAGAATTTCTAAAAATTGTGCCCATCAATTCTCCTTTGTATGCGACCCTTCACTTCTCTTACATAGGTGATTCTTTTTTTTTTTTTCCGATATTCCGCATATCACACAGTCAATCTAACCTTCAAATTATTAAAGCATCAACAGTGCTAGCCTCGTGCGGGAGTCACTGTTCTAATGAGGAATGGTAGGGAGTCCGAGACCCTCACAAATGACACGCTCTGTTCCCTAATTTAGTTGTCTCATCGAACCTAGGTGCCAGCTAGGTTGGGTATCCACTATAGAACTTTTATGCCAAGGGCTTTAGACCCATTCATCGTTTCAACTTCTCAACAACAACCCTTTGCTTACCCTCAAGTTAGCGAGTTAGCGGCCACTACGTTATCTTTTGACATCACGTTGTCAATAGAGATAACACCTGTTTTGAGAAATTGTTTAATGGTATTATGTCCACGACTTATAAGTCTAGACTTATAATTGCACATCTAACTCTATACTTAACAATTTTGGCTTGACTATCGCAATGCACACAAATTGGAGGTATGAGTTTTCCCAATTAGGAATATCCTCGAACAAATGGTGTAGCCATTCAGCCTTTCCGTGACACATGTCTAAGGCTCTCAGCTTAGATTCCGTCATGGATCTTAGCTTCACAAGTCGTTTCTAGAATTTCCATACAACCAACTGCACTGGCCTACATAAACACGTAGCCTTTAATGGACTTAGCATCCTTTAATATCTGGTTAATGTGCTATACTTTTCAAGTACGGCTATATATCCCACGTAGTGCAGTCCAAAGTCACAAGTATATACCTTAAGTATCTCATAACTCTTACTATGCTTGCTAGTGCGAATCACTAGGGTTACTCGTAAGACTATTGAGTTTACCGCAAATGCAATATCCGGCCTATTACAACCCATTAGATACAAATAAACTACCAATAATCTGAATGCATTCTCCTTGAGAGATACAATCTCCGTGATTATTGGCTAGTTGTACGTTAGTATCTAACAGTGTCCAAGCCACTTGATTATCGTCCTTTACAAGATTTTAATCAACACAATGAGATTGACTTACCATAGACCATCCAGTCTTCTCACGATTTTAATCTCAAAGATTAAATCTGCCAAACTCATGCCCTTCATGTCAAATCTCAAATTTAACATGTTCCTGGTAGATTTGATCGTTACTAACCACAAAACCTCGCCCCACCTCCCCTCAATAACAACAATTATGTCTGATAAAATAATAATTGTACAATATTTGTAAAGTATTTATAATTGTACTATTATAGAAATACAGATAAAATTAGTAATATCATAATGACATAAATCATTCTGAATAATGTAAAACATAATTAAAATATTAAGTCTTGTTCTAAATAATCAAAAGACTATTAATTAAAAAAAAAAAAAAAAAACTTAAGAAAGATTTGTTTTTTTTTTTAAAAAAAAAAATTGTAGGAAAATTATTTTCAAGGTTTCTTATTTGTAATTTTTGATGCTCAACTTTGAATACTATGTATATAGTTTGGTAATTAATTGACCAAAGTTCATGTTAAATTTATATTGTATTTTTTTAGTACACCTCTAACATATTCATAGTATAGTTCAATAATTATGCCCAAACTTTGATTGAGATGAGGTTCGAACCTAAGACTTTCTTTATGAAAATCAATGAGCAAGTTACGAATAATAAATAGTTAATGAAATATTCCATTGCTAAAGTTTACACTAACGAAGTGCAGTGATATTTAGAAAAATAAATGATAATAGAAGATAAAGTAGGAAAATAAAAAATATTAAAATCAAAATAATATAAACCATTCATTTCATCAAATAATTGGATCGACATTTTTTTGTTCCCGTTATAGGCCTAACTTTATTGGCTTAGTATAGTAGCAGTAAATGGAGAGAAAGTTAAAGATAGAATATGGTGTAAGCTAGTAAAAAAGAATATGATAATGCAATGTAATCATAGTAATAATAAATATATACAGTAATAATGGTAAGAATGGTGGTTATAGTGATATATAGCCAAATATATATTTTTTTCTTGTGTACCCAGCCCAACTCAGGTTTCTTCACCGTTAGACACGGTTGAATTGTAGGCATCTATTTTGGGTGGGATAGCTGACCTGGAGATTTTAAGGCTGCTACATACCCAAAGCCAATGATCGAACACTTGACCCTTTGGTTAAATATGGATAAGTGCTTCCACTCAACCACACCCCCTAAGTTATATATAACCAAATAGATGATAGATGATTTTGTTTTTATTTAGAAAACCGTTTTTAAAAGCTCCAATTTTTTAAAGAATTGGAAAATGTTTTCAGTTTTCAAAATGAAAAATTGATACAAGTAAACATGTCTTCGTTTTCTATTCTCTATCTCCAAAAAAAAAAAAAAAAAAAAAAAAAAACATACTCCTAACAGGGCGTTTGTGGAAGGGGGAATCGGGAATTATGTGGAAAGGGAATTTGTTAATTCCATGGAGTTGAATTACTGGGAATAAAGTGGGAATTTAAATTCCATGTGTTTGAGTTGACATGGAATGAATATACCAGGAATTTCAATTCCAATGTTTATACATGGGAATTATGAAAGAATAAGTAGTATAAAGTCAATAAATGTCCATTATTGTTGTTAGACATTAATTTTAGGTTAAAAAGGAAAGGGTAATTTTGGCTATCACTATCTTTTTTCCCAGGATTAAAAATACCAGGGTGGGGACATGGATTTAATTCCATGAAAATGGGGGAATTGCAATTCCATGGAATTGCAATTCCTCCAACCAAACTACGGAATTTAATGCCTTATTGGAATTAGGTGGGAATTAAGCGTGGGAAGGAATTTAAAAATCCCCTCCACCAAACACACAGTAAGGATTGCCACCCAATCCCACTGATACCACCTCATCCTGTTAATATTCAACGATGAATACTCGTCCAAATAATGAAAAATATGCGCATTAAATCATGGTTATCACCAGTTTCAATGTGAAACTGCACAATATTTACACATATCTTTATTTCAAACTAA
>VALG01013317.1:0-35888 GCA_009835305.1 Ipomoea purpurea
CTATTATTTTAGTACCAAAATTTATCATGTCGATCGGCCCTCCATTTAAGACATGCCGAAATCTAAAGATTTTAAGGGCATGTTCGTGTTTTTCAACTTAAGATTCCAATTTGAGCATGAATAAAGGGATTTAAGCCCTAAGATCGATTTCAATTCGCAGTTTACCTCCTTATCATAACTTAATTTTAGGAGGAAAACTGCGAATTGGGATAAAATCTTAGTGCTTACTCACTTTATTCATGCTCAAATTGGGATATTAATTTGAAAATGACGAAAATACCCTTAATAATTTCATATTTTCGCATGTCTTAAACGAAAGGGTGATCGACATAATGAATTTTCTGCATAAATAATAGTTGTGGATGAAAATTGGTACTAAAATAATAGTCGTCAACCAACACAACACGGTTATGTATATAGAGATCAACAAGGTTAAGACACTGGCACTCCCAGGTGCGAACATAAGTAGCCCAGGAAGGAATGCGAAACCGCGCGACATCAGCCCCGCGCCGACATCGTGTCCCGATCTTATCCAACGTTACAAAAAACCCCGCGCATGGCACTTTCATAAATATCTGGACATCGAAGTGCAGCGTAAAATCTCCCCTCTATAAGTCTGCACCTTATCTCTTTCGACCTATAAAGTGCCCGTAATTTTGTCTTGCTTCTACGCATTCACCTTCTCCGCATATCCATTCATGCACCTGGGTGTGCCCTTATACTATATGATGCAACTGATTTATAACTACTAGGTGCAACTACTTTATAACTACTAGTGCAATACTTATAACTATAGTGCACATACTTTCACCTATAAGTGCATGTAATTTTGCTTGTTAAGATTATGTCGATCTGAATTCAACGGATAGTAATAATCCTGAAAACACTCGCAAAATTCATACACCTAAATGCAACTACTTATACTATGTGTGCAACTACTTAGAACTATGGAGAACTACTATAGAACTATAAGTGTACCAAGTATTGATGTCAGATGTAAATTTTTACGCTTGCACCTATAATACATTTTACATGCACTTGTACATTTTAGACTGTGACTCTCGTTGTTCAATTATTTACGAAACTGCCACCGTTTTTTTTTTTTTTTAAATCAGTGTTTTTCATCCATTAGATCTGGACACGTGGACGAACAGAATCCATTCCTATTTCGCGCCTGGGCGGCGAGCGCACCCGACGTGCAAGTCTATATCTATATATATATATAGTATATATATATATTATATAAAATTTAAATTAAACTTAAGTTTTAGTTTTTTAATTTAAAACAACATTAATTTAATATTTTGACTAAAATTAATGAGGACGGGATTCTTCGTTCCTGCCAATTCTTCGCGGGAACGTAGATATGAACTATTTCATTTCTCAATTTCTCGTTGAGGACGGAGACAGGGAGTATACTTCCCGCCCACCCCACTATTATCCTTACTCTAAATATGAGTACTCACTTTTCAGTTTCTAATTTTACTTCAGATGGTTCAACCCGCCGATTAGCCCGACAACCCGAAGTTTAGGGTTAGGGCCAAACCGAACCCGAGAATAAAATATTAATTAACCGATTAGCCCGAACCAATTAGTCCGACAACCCGACAGGGCTAGCCGAACCGAGTAGGCTGCCCACATTGACATCCTCTCCCCTCCCTCCTCTCTCTCTCTCTCTCTCCTCTCTCTCTCTCTCTCTCGTCTCTCCCTCTCTCTTCGTCTTATATATATTATAATTATAATATAATATATATATTAGTATATAATATAATGTTCAATGCTTGTCGAGGCGTCAAATCAAAATAAGCATTCTTCAATCAATTATCATAACCTATAACCATCAATCACATATGAGTAAAACATTTGTCAAATTCGTAGATTTATAAGCAATGATCAATTATTGTCCTCACAAATATGTCATTATCAATATTACCCCTGAATTATTAGTGGTGTAAATGTTGCCCCTCAATTTTCAAAACGTGACATATATTGCCCTCCCTAAATTATTGTGATGTTAATGTGGTTACCCGTCGTCTTTCTTATTCAATTTATCACATTTTTTCCCTCAATTTTCCTCTCTTCGCTTGTTTTCCTTCCAGTCGACAATAATTTTTCTCCTTCTTCCTATTAGGAGAGGGCAATATATGTCAGTTTTAAAAATTGAGGGGCAACATTGACACCACTAATATTTAGGGGTGACATTGATAATTGACATATTTGCGAGGGGCATAAATTCATTTCCCATATATACTTATATATATATATATATTATATATATATATATATATATAATATTATATATGTTCAATGCTTGTCCGAGGCTCAAATCAAATAAGCAATCTTTCAAATCAATTATCATAACCTATAACCATCAATCACATATGGTAAAACATTTGTCAATTCGTAGATTTATGAGCAATGATCAACTTATAGGGATTTATTAAGACAAATAAAATATTAATTAAGACAAAATGAAATGAAATAAGTTCATCTTTAAATAAAAACATCAAGGACTGCTTTTGAATTTCACAGGGAACATCTCCAAAGCCTTGTATGCAAAACCTTGGTAAATTCTTCCTAAAAAACCAGTTCCGTTTCTTCTCAGTTTGTATCCTATAATACCAACACTTTTGTGTCCCTTACCAATAAAGCCAATCTATTAGACCATAGTTAGCTTTTTCATATCTGAACAGTTTGCAATCTCTATGCATGTGATTAATATGAATCCCAGGCCAACCTTCTTTAACATAGTGAGAAGATTATGAATCAAAGATGAGCAGAACAACAAAGAAGCAGTCATACTGATGTAAATACTCACAAAAGTTGTGCTGAACAAGCTTTTTCAACAACTCTGGATGCATCATGTCTCCTGCTGATATCATGTCATTGAGCCAAGACAATACATAAGGAGGACTAGATGTTAGTGGATAAGCTGCAGTCAATAATATTAATGATCCTAGAGGAACAACAGGTACATTGTAGAGCATGGGCAGGATCAGCCTGCAATGTCAAGGCAAGCGAATTTCATGCTTCATGCAAGAGTAAATAGTAATTTTTCCATCAAACAAGGTAAAACACAGTCAGACTCAACTTACAAGGGGTAAAAGTAGTGTGAGTGCTGATTTAGATGATGTGTAATCAAGTGACGATGCCAAGGTTACAACAGCTGCTAATCCAGGATCTTTCCCTTGAGTAGCTTTAAAGATAAGGCAATTAAAAAGACCTCCAAATCACTCTCTAATTATGATTTAAAACATCTTGATCTAAAATTTGATGATAATGTAAAAATGGAAGCACATAAGAGGGACCTAAAGCAATATAAACTAAGCACATAGTAGGCGGATATATTTTTCTTGCCAATTTCATATACAAGAACATGTCTAAATTATCTTTTTAAGATTATTAGCAAAGGAAAATTGAGCAAATGGATAGTTCATGAGTTTCTGTCCAAAAACTAAGAAAAGTAACATTGCAGCAATGCAATCTTACATACCCAGATAAGATGTTATCTTACCATATCGTGACAGCCTTACAGACAGCAAGATTCCTCCCATGGAGTTCCCAATTGCAAGCAATTTTCAATCTTTGATTTGGTTTGGGCATTTATGATAAAATAATAATAAAAAACATACTACCAAAAACAACAGAGAATAGATTATATATATATATATATATATATATATATTATAATATATATATAATATATATAATAATATACATAATAATATATATATATAGTATAAATAATAAAACTTACCCGCGGAAGGCGGAAGACACTTCCGTCGCGGCTCGTCTGTGTGTGGCGAGCGGCGACGGAAGCTGACGATGCTACGGCGGGAAGCTAGGTGGCTGGTGGCTATGGCTGGGCAGAGGAGACGACGACAAGAAGAGGCGGTGTGACGGTGGTTGTGCGGTGTGGTGGTGGGCGATGGAGGAGCGACAACGATGGGCGGTGGCTGTGCGGTGGGCGGTGGGGAGAAGCCTGCGGCATAAGCGAACAAATGACGGAGAAGTTGGGTTGCGGCCTTATGCGAAAGAAATGACTTCAAAAATGCTCCCAGATCTGTTTTAAAACACTAGGCTATTAAACTAATAGCCGACGTTATGGATAAAAAAATAAATATTAAATAAAAAAAAATACAATAGACGTCCACTATCTATTTAGCTGACTCATATATGAATTATTATAAAAAATAAAAAAATAAATACTTAACGACATCGGCTATATAGATAGCCAACGTGTACTGTATTTATTTATTTTTATTTTATTTTTATTTTTCATCCATAACGCCGACTATTAGTAAATATCCGAAGTTATAGGTTTTATAAAAAAAAATAAAAAATTAAAAAGGTTTTAACGTCACTATTTATATAGCCGACGTTAAAAGTGAATTCTGTAATAGTGTTTGCTGCAAACGTAAGGCAATGATCTTTTATAGTATGTGTTCTCTTATTCTTCTACTCCATTGCTTCAAGTTTGATTAATTTATTCTTTTATCTTTTAGGCATTATCCTGAAATTCTATATTCTTTATTTCACTCGAAATTTTGGTCGGAAAAACGCTGACTAATCCACTCGTTGAATTGGATTAGAGAATAGTTTTGTGTAGATTACACAACTCAACTGTTACAAAGAGATACAATAGACTTAGATGACTAGCCTAACTATCCCTTATACAGTTAGCTAGTAACTACTAAATTAAAGTCTAACTATACTAATATAATGTTACATTTAAGAATACTAAAATAACATGTCTAATACACCCCTTCAAGCACAAGGTGGTGGGAGACACAACATGAGCTTGTCCCGCAAAGTGGTGAACCGAGCCGTAGGTAGAGGGCTTCGTGAAGAGTCCGCTAGCTGGTCTTTGGTTGAAACAAAGTTCACAAGGAAGTCCCCTGACCGCAACTTTGTCCTGGACAAAGTGATAATCGATTTCCACATGTTTAGTCTGGTGTGAAAAACTGGGTTAGCCACACTATAGGTCACGCCGAGATTGTCACACCACAAACGTTGCAGGAGACCCAGAATGCAGTCCTAGTTCTCGGAGAAGAGATACGACCCATGTGACTTCAGCCCGCCAATCAGCAAGACCCTTGTACTCAGCTTCGGTAGACGAGCGCGCCACAGTACGTTGCTTGAGAGATACCCGGAATGAGATCCGAACCGAGAAAGACAGCATACCCACTGGTTGATTTCTTGGTCGATAGGACACCCAGCCCAGTTAGAATCGGAGTAAGCATGGATGTCTCTGAAGTCGGTGACGCCATAAGCCTAAACCCGTGTGATAGTACCCTTAACGTAGCGCAACACCCGCTTTAGAAGACCCCAATGCTCGTCAGTAGGTTGCACTGCAATGGACTGACCATGCCGAATTGACGGCTAAGAGAGATCCGACCGAGTGATGGTGAGATACTGAAGAGCCCCAGCCAGGCGGCGATATTGAGTGGGGTTTTCGTAGGGTTTAGTCGTAGGGGATGCGACCTGAGTGAGAGCTATAGGTGTCGACAGAGGTTTGCAGTCGGACATTCTGCCCGATGTAAGATATCATCCATATAGCGGCGCTGAGATAACAGAAGACCGCCCTCAAAATGAACTGTTTCAATACCAAGAAAGAAGCTGGGAGTCCCCAAGTCACGAATCTTGAAGGTTGTAGAGAGTTGATGCAGCAGAGAGGGAACAAGATCCGAGTTATTCCCGAGCATGATTATATCATCTACGTAGACCAGTAAAAACACCCGGGAGTTATCAACTTTGTAGTGAAACAAGGAAACATCAGTTTTGGATGATATGGATCCAATAGTCAACAGGTAGTCATGCAGTCGCTTGAACCAGGCCCTCGAAGCTTGTTTCAAGCCATACAGAGATTGCTGAAGATGACACACAAAATCAGGATGAGTCGGGTTTTCATAGCCAGGCGGCTGGCGCATGTAAACAGTCTCCGCTAAATGCCCATTAAGAAAGGCATTGTGGACATCCAGCTGCCGCAGAGTCCAACCCTGTGAAACTGCAAGAGAAAGAAGCAGACGTACTGTAGTCGGTTTGACCACAGGACTAAACGTGTCAAAGAAGTCTTCTCTGGCAACTTGGTTGAACCCTTTGGCCACCAAGCGAGCTTTATACCGCTCAACAGACCCATCCGCCTTGCGTTTGGTGCGGTATACCTACTTGCAGCCAATAACGTTCATACTGGGCTTAGGTGGAGTGAGACACCAGGTGTTTTTATGCATGAGAGCATTAAACTCCTGGTCCATGGCATCACGCCACTAGGGGTTGCCCAACAACCTGAGTGTAGCAAGTTGGGTTCGCAGAGGCTGTTAGAGCATGAAACTGTTCGCATGTCCTGCGTGTCATGTGGCGAAGACGAATGACGTGTTCTCTGTCCCGCGTCTGTGGCTGGCGGACCCGCCGTGCCACATGTTGCACCGTCTGCCGGGTTTGGATAGCCAGCTGTGGTGCCTGGACGGCTAAGGGAACCTCGTTGAGTGGCGGTGTAGGAGGTTCATACGGGACTATAGGCGCTGAAGCCCATGGAATGTCCGGTTGCGTGACCGGGGTGGCTACCCGGTCCTGTGAGCCTGTAGAAAAAGGAAAGACAGTCTCGTCAAACCGAACGTGCCGGCAGATAAAGGTCTTCCTAGTATTTGGGTCCATGCATCGGTAACCGCTATAGGACGTAGGATATCCTAAGAAAATACAAGGCGCAGAGTGATACTCTATCTTGTGGCGATTGTAGGGCCGCAGATAGGGATAACACCTGCACCCGAAGACACGGAAGAAAGTGTATGGTGGGCATTTTTTGTAGATAGACTCATAGAGATTGACAAATTGCAACGCCGACGACGGTAGACAATTAATGAGATAGGTCGTTGTTTCAAACGCGTAATCCCAATATTTGACGGGAACTAAACTTTCGGCCAGTCGGGCCAGACCAGTTTCTACTATATGTCTGTTTCGGCACTCTACGCAGCCGTTTTGCTCATGTGTATAGGCACAAGATTGCCTATGCACAATACCGTGGGAATGAAAAATGGCGTGCAGGCGACAATATTCGCCCCCGAGGTCTGATTGAATAGTTTTGATAGAACACGAAATTGGCGTTCTACCATCACACAAAAAGACTCAAAACATTTATAGATTTTAACCTTAATGGGTAAAACCAGCAAAAACGGGAGTGATCGTCTACAAATAAAAGAAAATACCGAAAACCCCAGGCAGAAACAACGGGTGCCGGTCCCAAATGTTAGTGTACACTAAATCGAGTACATTATTGCTAGAATAAAAAACCCTATCTAATGGGAAATGGGATGACTTCCCAAGTTGACATGACGAACACAATTGGGACGAACTTAATTTTTGTGAGGTGTCCGGACAACCCCGTTGAACACGCTCTTGAACTCGCACATGAGGATGGCCAAGCCGACGATGCAAACATCCGCCAACGCACAAGCAGTTATATACGCAACATGTGACCGAGACAGTGACAACTTGTACAAACCCCATGTGCTAGGACCTTTAAGGAGCACCTGTTTTGGTTTTGCAATCCTTCACAACAAAACAGTTATGGTGAAATTAAAAAAATACATTGTTATCGGCAGTGAAACGATTGACAGATAATAACGGAAGTGAAAGATCGGGGACATGCAAATTATTAGATAAACGAAGAGGTCTAGACTCAGAATACAATGATGCATGACCAATACCGGAAACCGCCAAACTTGAACCGTTACCTAAACACAACACATCGCCGCCAACATAGGACTCGGAGTGCGCCATGATCATCGGGTCCGGCGTGGCATGGGACGATGCCCCGGTGTCCGGGAAACACGCATCAGCTGTGACCGCTGCCTCATCGCTGGTGACAGGCGAATGCACCTGTGGCGGTGGATGGCCGGAATATCGCTGCCGCAGTACATGGCCGTGTGACCATGCGCCTTGCATATTTGACAACGAAGACCGCCTCCGCCACGTCCTTTGCCTTGGCCGCCGCGTCCACGACCACCGTCGCGTCCTCGACCCTGCCAGAAGTTGACTGCCGATTGCCACCACCGCCTCATGATTCTGTCTGTAACCCCTACCAGCTACCATCGCCGTATGAAGCGCCGCCAGAAGGAGTGAATTCGTCCGCCCAAATGAACTCCTGCGATTGAAGGAAATCGGCGAGTTGCGGGATGGACAACGGAGCTCCGGTCGCCGATAGGGAGGATGCCATACCACGAAATTTCGAGCGTAGGCCACGGAACATGTAGAGGTTTTGCTCGTCCAATGAGACCGGGACGGCGTCTAGCGGTAGATCTTCTACCAGAAGCTGTGCTCGCCCAAGATACTCGCCGGCGGTGCTGTCACCCTGCCAGAGGGACTGGAATTGAGCCAGCAAATTCAGACACCGCACCTTGTCGACAAGCCCTGAGCGAGGTGATGGAAGTCCACACTTCACGGGAAGTGCCTCCGTCAATGGCGAGGTACATAACCTCGTCGGACAGGGATGACACAGCAACGACAAGATCAATTGATCCTATTGAATCCATTGGGCATGCGCCCGGATTGGCTTATGGTGTTGGAGGTTGTGTCGCCGAAATTCACCTCACTAGTGGCCGGAGCGCAGATGACCGCCGGAGGACAAGGCGTGTCGCCATTCACGAATCCAGCAATCCTTGCCCGTGCAGGAACGGGACGTGCTGCGTCCGCCAAAACAAGAAATTTTTTGGTAGTCAATTTCATGGATACGAAGTGGTTTGGCGGTGATAGGTTGTTGTGGTGGCCAGTGGTGGTACAGCGGCGACGGTGACCGTCCGCTCGCTGGAGTTGTGGAACATGGTTGGAGAGAGAGAGAGAGAGAGAGAAGAGTAGAGAGAGAGAGAGAGGAGAGAGAGAGAGGAAGAAGAGAGAGAGCGAGAGAGAGAGAGAGAAGAAGAGAGAGAACATGGGCTAACTAATACAATGATTCGAGAAAGTTTTGCGTAGATTACACAACTTAAAACCTGTTACACAAAGATACAATAGACTTAGATGACCTAAGCCTAAGTATCCCTATACATCAGCTAGTAGTTTCACTGACGTAAAATCAAAGTCTAACATACTAAATATAATGTTTACATTTAGACTACTAATATAACATGTCTAACAATTGGATACTGCCGGAGATTTTAAACTAGACAGAAGTACATAAGGTACTGTATGATTGATGGCCAATGGATTACAACGGAAGGTATGAACATACTCAAATCAAGGAATGGGTCAACAACCCAAACGACAACAACGATGTATAACACAAGTTAACATCAACCACACGGAAGGGTACGAACAACACACACGCTAGCATTAAGACAATAAACTAGCATGCTTAATAACGGGGAACTTCAAGATATTTCCGGAGGAAACACACCAAGACACCTCCTTGGTTCAACGAAGCACATGTGAACTCTTAGCACGATTTCAAGACACCAAAGTCCTACATGGGATACCTACCAAACATAGTTCTAGACCTACGAAACATCAAGAAAGACGCTTCAAATAGTTCCACCAAAAGAACAACGGGAAGTCAAAAGATTAATACCCGGAGACAAACGAATCACAGGGAACAATTCCCAACTCACCAACAACATGTACCCGCGGTGGACACCACGGGTAGTGCCCCACCCCGTGGTTCCGCCCGCGGGAACACTTCCCACGAGGTCTGTGTACCCGCGGTGGCCGGCGGGTGGTGCCCCGCCCCCCGTCGCCCGCCGGAACCTCCTGTTCACAATAACCCTTCGGGATTTTCTTCTCCAAACACAAATTCAAGTCAAAACATGCCAATCTCACCAATACAAAAATGACTTGAACCACTGGAAAATGCCAAGCAATGGCACAAAGGAAACCTAAACACAAGCTCTAGATATGCAATATCACCAATGATAAATGCATAAACCCTCACATTTTCATAGCAAAGAACAAGTAGATCCAAGAAAATTACATATAAGTGCAAAATAGGTTTTGTAGAGCATGTGTTTACACCACAAACAACTCCCCACAAGGCTTACTTCTCAAACCCACTTCAAGATCAAACCAAAAGATCATAAAGATCCTACCTTTAAGAAAAAGACAACTAAAGATGGAACCAAAAAGACTAGATAAACTTAGATCTTACCCTCCTAGATGCCTCAAATAGGTTGAAAGGTTGAATCTTGGATGCAAAAACTTGGAATCTTGACAAGGGTCTCAACTTGGCTTGGAGAATAAGCTACTCTTCTTTTCTAGAGAAAATGTAGAGATATTTTCTAAGAATTGTAAGGAATGAAATGAGAAAGTCTTCTAGGTTTAGGTTTCAATACCAAATCTTGGTGAAAAGACAAGAATACCCTTACTAAGCTTTAGAAAGTGTAAGGAACAAAGGAAGTTCTCTCAAAGCACAAGGTACAACACAAACTTAAAGATTGACTAGTCAAATACTAGTCCTTGAGTATTAAAAATCAGGATTTTAGGAATCAATTCCTCAAAACAATTAGGATTAATTACTCAATTAATCCATGGATTGAAATGTGGATTTTAAGGGTGTCACAAGATTGCAAAAGAGTATGATTATATTGTTGCACGAGACTGCATAAGAGTTGAGTGTATTGTTGCACTAGATTTCATAGGAGTATGATTATATTATTGCACGAGATTTCATATGAAATGAGTATAATGTTGCACTAGATTGCATATGAGTATGATTTATATAGTGGCACTAGTTTGCATGAGAAAGCATGATCAATAATGTTATACATGATTGTTTGCGAATAGAACATCGTAAAAGATTGTTTAAAGAGAAGTTTAACTTGAGAATGTTCCTTGAGTATGATTACTGTGATGTAGTGGAAGTTCTACTTAATAAGTTATGTGATAAGAGTGTGATAGCATGTGAACACTTGTTATATGATCTTTAAACATGATCCCTATCTATAAGCATGAATTGCTTGATAAACTATTTGAGAAGTCTATATGTATATGAATATACGTGATTAGTCTTTATTCATATATAAGCATGCCAAAATGATATTATAGGGGCAAGCATGTAGAAGGAATATGATAAACTAAAGACGTTTTGAGATTAGCTTATTGCTATAAAGATATCAAATGTTTTCAAAGCGTATGCTAAAATGTTTTACAGGGTTAAGTGCGGTTATACGTAGCTTCGTGCTAACAGGTGTTTTCCTGTTTGTCAATGTGTTGCTTGCAAAGCAAAACACCTTTCAGGTGGGCCCAACAATGAGAAGAGATCGAGTTAGATTAGTCTCGTTTAGTTTGAGCTGTCTAAACTCTAGTTCTATTCATGATGTCATTATGGATTTAGAGTTATGACCTTACACTTATGATGATGTTTGTAGACTGTTTTGGGGTGACGTTTTCCCCCCTTACTTTTTAGTATTTATTTTAGTATCCAGACTTAATCGTATGTTATAGTTTTACCCCTTTAGGCCTGTGCAATCACCCAAGAGTGGTGGTTGTGACGGTGACACCCTCTCACTACTTTTATCTAGTTTTCCGCTGCTTAGATTATGTTAATGACTGCTTAGAGATATAATTAAGAGTTAGAAAAGTGGGGTGTTACAAATTGGTATCAGAGCGGTACGAACCGCGGAAAACTTAGGAAGTTTGACCCTTAAGATTGAGTATAGAAACTCTAAGTGAAAGTCCTAGGAAGGACAAGTTGAGGAAAGACCTTTAAGTTGAAGTCTTAAGAAAGACAAGTTAAGATGAGAACACTAAGCAAATCCTAAGAAGAATAAGATTAGGAGAAAGAGCCCTAAGTTATGAAAACTGAGATGAGAAGGACTCTAAGTCCAGTGACCAAGTATTGAGAATCAGAGTTAAGAGAAACTCTAAGTATCAGTTAGGAACGCGGAGAGATTGTGATTTCCTTTGTGTTTTACTTATATGTTTGTGCTTTTATCAATGTGTTTAAAGTACTTGTTTCTATCTTTGAAAGTGAAACAGAGAAGTTTTTCAGTGAGAAGCTAAAGTGAAAGTTAAAAGTTGGGATTGTGAAAAGTTAAAGTTTGAAAGTGAAAGCTTTGTAAAAGTGCTAATGTGAAAGTATACCGATTTTATACTTGTGCTTAGTCTATATGATTATCAATGTGCTTGTTATGCTTTGATAACTACTTTGAGTAAAGTAGAGAAGTAAAGAGAGTAGTTGAAAGGAGGAAAACGAAGAGTTTGAAGTTTAAGCTTAGAAGAGAAGTTGTTCTTGCTAAGTTGTTAAAGTAGAAGAGATGCCTTTGCTGCCTTTAGAATGTTTACTTGTTGCAAGTTTATCTTAACTTGAGAAGTTAGAATAAGCTAACTTATAGTCGTGCTTAACGAGAATGATCAGTTCTGATCATGTTCAAAGAGTTTCGCGATGCTGCCGGGAAGAGTTAGAGAAGAATCTCCTCGCTCCTCAGGACCTGGAATGTCGTCATCCACAGATTTTGACGGAGAGTCTATGCCAACTCACTCAATTGACCCAGACCAATAGGAGCTGTCGTAGCTCAATAGGAACAACGGAGACGGGGATGGTATCCAGAAAGATCACGGGACGTAATCCACCGTGTTTCTTGGGTCAAGAGGATCCGGAAGTTCTTAGAGAGTTGGATCCACACGTTCGACAAGTTGTTCGACGTGTTAGGATGCCCAGAGAATCAGCGCGAGTAAGCAGGCTGTTGTTTACTACCTACAAGTAGAGGCTGACCACTTGTGGGTATGGAAGGACCGGCCATACAGGCAAGAGAAGGGTTTGATTGGGGAATGTTCAAGATGGTGTTGAGAGAAAGATTCCACCCAGAGCTGGCGTCAAGGCGCTAAGTATGAGGAATTTCTACATCTCGAGCAAGGGAGTTTAACTGTTCAGGAGTATCATGCCACTTTGTGGACTGTCTCGATTTGCCTCCTACCTTGGTACCTTGATGAGGCGAGTAAGGCTCGCAAGTTCATTCGAGGATTGGCATTATGATGCTCAGAAAGTCTTTCTCAGTGGCGAGATTTGCTATAATTGAATGATGCTTATGAAGCAGCGGCTGGATACTCCAGGATCAACAGTTGCACCGAGATGCCATGCAAGGCAATGTTGCAGAAATCGCGCCTAGGCGCCGATTAATCGGCGCCTAGGCGCGGCCCATTCCGCCGCCGCCGCGAGGAACGGCCTCCGCGGCTCCTCCGCGGCCGGCCGCCGCTAGCCGCCGGCTAGGGCGGTCTAGGCGGCCCGCCTAGGACGCCTAACCGCCGTTCGGGCGGTTCGGCGAATTTTTTTTTTTTTTTTTTTTTTTTGAAAATGTCGGAAAAGTTTCGGAAGGCATAACTTTTGACTCGGTTGTCCGATTTGGACAATTTTTTTTTTCAAATCGCGTATTTTTTCGAGATCTATCCACCGCAAACGGCCGAGAGGCGGTTTGGTCCACTAATTTCTCAAAAAAAATGCTTCTTTAGCTTTAATTTTAGTTTTTTATGTATTTAGATGGTTTAAATAATCTTTTGAAGCAATTTTACAACCACTTTTGTAAATAGTTGCTAAAGAAATAACAATGAAAAACCTTATGTTTTAGTAATAAATTTAAAAATTTTAATTTTTAATTTTTTTTTTAATTTAAAAAATAAAAAAAATAAAAAAAAAAATATAAAAAAAAATAAAAAAATCGCGCCTAGGCGCCGATTAATCGGCGCCTAGGCGCCCTTAGGCGCTAGGCGCCCCCTTGGCGCCTAGCGTGTTTTTGCAACATTGATGCAAGGGATGAAGAAAAAGAATGATGGGATGGAATCACAAACGAGCAAGGGACATAGGTTCAATCCGACGAGTAAAACTTGACCATAGAAGTGGAGAAAGGAGAAACATGACTATGAGACAGGGAGCTGGAGCTGGAAGACCACCGAGAGAAGGAACTCCGCTATGCCCTAGATGTGGCAAGGATCATCCTAAGACACTTGTGGAGGATCACCTTATAGTTTGCTTCCGGTGTGGAAAGTCGGGGTCATAGAGCCGCTATTTGTCGTTCCCCGAGAACGGAGGGACCCCATGGTACGAACATGAGTCAGCCACCTAGAGGTCCGATAGACCCAGCGCCGAATCAAGCTATGGGACGTGGCTACCCACCGAGAGGAGGTCCACACAGAAATAGGAGTCAGGGACGAGGTGAAGCACAACAAGGACGCGCTGGAGAAGTTGGACCAAGAAGGATCATGGTCGTGGGAAAGACTCCAGGCTGGAGACCTCAAGCTCGAAAAAGGTAACAACTCTAACTTGGAATGAGTGTGTTACTTTTGCTTGGATGCTTAGATAGAGATGCATGTTTGAGAAACTGTTATAAGTTGTTGCAAAGTGCAAAAGATGTGTTAATCTGTGAGTTTTGGAAAGTTAAAAAACTAGTCAAGTTTGCTTTAGAGAAAAACTTAGCTTTGAATGCTATGAAATAGGGAACAAGAGAATTAGAAGAAAGGAAGGAGATATGAGTAAGAATGAAAAATCGTTAGTGAATGATTAGAGAATGATTAGAGCTCATGTTAAAAGAAGTAATTTGGGAAGTAGCGTTCTACCCAAGTAAAGTGGGAGTAGAAAGGATCCATTTTCGTCAAGAAAGAATTAGACGAGGATTCGTTCCAAGTTTTTATTAGCTCAACAATCCCGGAAGAGGGGATCGGGAAGTCAAAGAATTGACTAAAAGAAGTGAGATGTCCAAAAGTGGAGGACTACAATCACTACACTCAATTTCGACCCGATTTGGAGTCTTGACAAAGTCGGAGGACCGAATTTGGTTTAGGATCGAACCGGATCCAACCGGGTTAACCCGACCCAGTAGTGGGTGCAAGCATTTAGAAGGAATATGATAAACTAAAGACATTTTGAGATTGGTGTATTGCTATAAAGATATCAAATGTTTTCAAAGCGTATGCTAGAATGCTTTACAGGGTTGAGTGTGGTTATACTTAGCTTTGTTCTAACGGGTGTTTTCCTGTTTGTCTATGTGCTGCTTGCAAAACCCCTTTCAGGTGGGCCCAACAGTGAGAAGAGATCGAGTTAGATTTAGTCTCTTAGTCTGAGCTGTCTAAACTCTAGTTCTATTCATTATGTTATTATGGATTTAGACTTATGACCTTACACTTATGATGATGTTTGTAGACTATTTTGGGGTGACATTTTGCCCCCTTACTTTTCAGTATTTATTTTAGTACCCAGACTTAATCGTATGTTATAGTTTTACCCATTTAGCCTGTGCAATCACCAAGAGTGGTGGTTGTGGCGGTGACACCCTCACTACTTTTATCTAGTTTTCCGCTGCTTAGATTATGTTAATGACTGCTTAGAGAGATAATTAAGAGTTAGAAAACGTGGGGTGTTACAGCCATCGAAAACTCTGTTTAATTCTTTCTTAACGGAAAATAGACTCTTGTCGTTCTTACTTTACTTGGGTTTAATGCTACTTCCAGGACTATTTCTTCTATTTTAAACTTTAATCGTCCATTAACGATTTCGTTGCTTACTTCTCACTAACTAGTTCTCACAAGTTTACTCTATTTTCGGCACCCTTGCCAAAACTTTTCCCAAAAGCATTACTAATTAACACTTAAAGTTTTAAATCACCACAACAACAAAAAATTCCACCAACTTTCTCAAGCACAAAAGTTAACAAGTATTATGGCAAAATCAAAAGCACCTAATTTCCAGTTTAGAGTGTTACCTTTCCCCACGCCACATCCTCCAGCCTGGGTCTGCCCCTAACCATAATTTTGCCTGCTCCATCTCCTAGTGTACGTCTTGGTTGAGTTCCTCCTCGCCCTTGATTGCTATTTCTATGAGAACCTCCTCCAGACTGATTTCCTTGACCCATCCCTCTGCTGGTGCCTGGCTAGTCGAACCTCTAGGTGGCTGACTCGGAGTCATACCAAAAGATTGCCCCATCTTCGGATACCAGCAGATTGTAGCTCTATGACCCGGTCTCCCGCACTGAAAGCAAATCACGGGTGCTCCTCCACAAGTGGTCTTAGGGTGATCCTTGCCGCATCTCGGGCACACCATACTCCTCTTACTAGATGGTCCTCCAGTTCCTACTCCCTGTCTCATCACCAGGTTCTTCCTTTCTCCACCTTGATTGTCGTTTCTGCCCGCAGGATCGAATCGATGTCCTTTGCTTGACTGAGCGTCCATACCCTCATTCTTCTTATTTGACCCATGCAAGGTATCTCGATGGAGTTACTAAATCCTGGAATGGCCAGCCGCTGCGTCGTAACCCTCAGTCAATGTGGCAAACTTTGTTGCAACGAACAACTTCTGTGCATCAAAATGCAGTCCTCGTACAAACTTTCGAGCCTTACTGGCTCATCCGGTGCCAAAGTGGGATTTTCCCAAAATGATTTTGGGTGGAAAAATGGAATTTTCCCAAAATGATTTCTAGATGAACACTTGGTTTAAGCTTCTGAGAATTCTCCCAGTTCCACTCAGATAGGTTTCTCTGTTTAAAACTTGGCACGCAATGTACCCGGAATTTTAGGGCTATTGAAATTTAAATCTAGTCTTGGTGTCGAATCTAATTTAAAGTGGCTCAAAATAATTTATTCAACACCTTTTTCATCGCAAAAAATTTTATGGAGTGAAAAATTCCTATTTTGGATTTTCTTAAAAACAGATTTATAAAATAAATTTTGGGTTGTCACACGTTCGCACAGACGCTCCATGACCGACTGTGTCGGAGCTACGGGTCCGAGCCTAGAATGCACCGAGCGGTCGGCGCAATGACTCCTGGGAGGTTGACCCCCGAATGCACTGAATGACCAGGAGCTCCCCGGTGGCTTTCCATGGGAGCTGAGCGTACAGCGTGGTGGTTCACGCCGGGGGGAGCTTGAGCAATCCGCGCGCGTATGCATCAAAGGCCTGCGCCAACAACTTCACGAAGTTAGCTTGGGCCAGAGCGATAGGCGGCGACGTGTTCTACCCCCCTCATGTTCTACGCGCGGTACTTGCAACCAACTGTTCTCCTGAAGCATGGCGGTTTAGCTGCTCCCTCAAATCGCCTATGGATGCACGGCTGCCAGCGGGCGGCTCTTGCGTGTTTGCGGTGACTACCACATGCCCATTAGCCGACGGGGCAGCGACGTTCTGACCGGTATTGCGGTTACTACGTCGTGTATGAGCCATTAGCGAAGCTTAAAGACGGGACTTTTTGTTTCGATCCCCACAGATGGCGCCAATGTTGGTTTTCACAGCCTTGGATGGCTGTTCGGCAGGCCAACACAACCGTAAGAATATATCGTAGGATGCCCCCAGAAATGAAAATAGCGAACCAGAGAAAATAAGCATATGAAAGAGAGTATATTGCCATATTATTCTCTAGGGTTTTGCCGCAAAAGTGCCTATCTCTGCTAGTGATCCCGTGGGGATATTTATACATGAGTGTGAGATCTTTACAAGGTAAGTAAGGCTATCGTAAAGCTAAGTCTAGAGGAGGGGTAGGGCTGACGTAAGGCCGTCGCAACTGCCTACCTATTGCCATAACCGTCTAAGCTAATTAAGGAAGCTTCTTAATGAGAGAAGATCGCCTCCGCAGAATCCGTTTCTGGGTTTTGTACTCGGCCGGGAATGTCCCGACCGCCAAGACAATGCCTTTGGGGACGCGGCACCCGGTCAAAGACGATCCGCCCGTGGAACCTGGTCACCTTGTTGAGTTCCTAGACGGTGCATGGACGAGGACACACGGCCCCGTAGCCTGGTCGTCCATCTGAAGCCCCACAGGAGATTCAGCCGGGGACACACCGACCACCAAGGCTGGTCGCTCGACCAAGTCTCACCTGAGGGCCCAGCTGAGGACTTTACCGCTGCCTGGATTGGCCGCTCTATCCACGTGGGACAAGCCCCACCTGAGTAAGCGCTTGCTTTATGGCTGACTGGTCGCCAGGGGATGATTGGTTGCCATCACTATGCGCCTTATATAATGACCGAGGGCATTGAGAATCCCTCACCCGCTATGTATAGGGCCTTGCCGTGATCTGACTGCCTTCCTATACCTTCCCGTCCGGCTTCCTGATTTGAGGTATCTATCAATTGTATCACTTGCCGCCCATATTGACAGGTTTAATTACATTGTTGTTGTTTTCTTTTCACTAATACTATATCCTGAATTTTATGAATTATATTTAAATCATGTCCATAAGAATATAAAATTTAACATAAAATTGTACACTTTTATGCACAAAAAGTCCAATCCACTCACACTCTCCATGTTTGTAGTAGGAAATGAGTCTACCCACTGATGTTGAAAGTAAGTCTTAAATGTGACTTTTAATACACTAGACCAATCACAGGGCTACACAAAGGCCATAGTCACTCCCGGACTACATTTGTTGCCTTTTGCCTAGAGGTTACTCTCTAGCTCTAACAATTTCACTATATTTACTTATTCACTATTTTTATTGAAAAATGTTACACCCATTACTAAGGGTCAAATTCGCATTGTGATCCTAAAAGACCAATAAATAGTTTTAATGTAGGTCAAATTTAAAATTTTATTAGTTGTTACCAAACTAATTATGTGAGTAACTTGACTGTGTTATCCCAGTATTCATTTCTACTGCTACACTGAATTGTTGGAGTTGATGATCGAATAATGCAATATTCATTATATTTCATGAAAATTGTACAAATACAAATACATAAGATATATATTGTACCTACGCATGCAAATTAAACCCCACCGTACCCCTCTATGTTTGTCTTCTTGGTAGCTTTGCCATTGGCAGGCAGATCGAGAAAGAAACCTTTGTGCTTCCGACTTCTGTGACATCGAAAACCTTAAACTAAACAACAGATCAGATGAGCATAAATTAACTTAAGCCTTTTGGTGTGTGAGTTCATGGAATTCTGGGATTGCGAACGCTAACAAGCCTAACATCATCAATCACAGGCCCACACAGAGACCCAGAGTTGTCACTTTTCATGTGATAGAATGAGCTCAAGAACCTCACTCGGGTCCGGCTCGAGATCGCCGTGAACCGGTGCTTGGCCCTAACGGACCCTCCTTTCCCCTTCGACTGGAACGGAACTTGAAGCGTCAACTTTCCGGCGAACGCCTCCACCACCATCGAACCCTCGCAGGCGTTGTTGGCGTCGCCCACGGAGAAGTATAGGTCATACACTCTACCCGGCCTGGTTCTGACCACCTGCGCCAGCGCGCTTTCCCTCCCGGCCACGAGTTCCACCGCCCGTCTCCCCTCCGGGACGGAGAAGTGGTCGGAATCGATATATTTTACGGCCTTGAGGGACTCGATAATCCAGCCGGGGAGCGGGCAGTGATCGTCCTCCACATTGGGGGGAATCAGGACCCCCCATGTAGTGTTGGAGAAGATGTACGGACCTTCCTCAAAGTTCCCGTTCTTCAACATGTTCCCCCGCCGTCTCCTCGGCGGATTCAATACCTTGAGTGCCACGGAGTCGATCAGCGGGCCGCACGCGGGATCCTTCTCGGCGGCGGGATTATGAAGCACGATGTCCACCACTTCCGCCTCCGCCAAGAACGCCCAGGAATAAGAATCCCAGCCGTCGCTGCTGTACATGTCTGCAATGGCAGCATGCCCCAATCATTAGGCTCGGAATGGGAGAGACGGAGACGTTCAAACGCTCCTCCTGCGCGCAAGTTCTGGCGAAGGTGAAGGAGAGGGAGTAGTAGGTTCCTTTGACGGCCTTGACGGTGTCTTGATCATGCGTCTTCCCAGGCGGACGGCGTATATGCCTTCCGGCACCAGCAGTAATGTCGCCTTGTTTCTGCCCTGATTTTATGTATCCACGTAGCCTGGATTTCCCAGTGGGTATCGCGTGAGATCCACCACTCTCGTTGCCCTTCATTTGATTTCGTTTCGGCCCCTGTTCGAAGTTCCCATTCGCCACTAATCCTGCACATAAATAAATTATAAACATATTTTTGTTCATGGCATAGCTTGGTAAATGAAAGACTAAATTTGAGATAATATCCACGGTCAAATCTGTAAAGATATCTTCTGTCACAAGTCTCTCGACCCGTGAAAAACTTTAACTATGGGTTTCAAACTTATAAACATATATCTCTAGAGTTTTTTGCATTTTTGGTTCCACGACTATAGTGGCACTAGCAGAATTGATCCGTGATTTTTAAACCTTGCAATTTTGATCTATGATTATTGATTTTTTTTTTTTGTAAAAATGATCCTTCCGGCCATTTTTCCGTTAAAATTTCACCAGAAAAAAATTCTCCATTTTTAACCGGGCTAAAATTGACATTTTACTTATCTCAAAAAATTAAAAGAAAAAAATTGATATTTGACTACATACAATATTACTAGGCTACATACTACTGCCCCAGGCGACGGAGTTCCTAGAGCAGGCAGGGCAGTCAGTAAGCGACGGAGCGGCCGTGGCGTTCCCCGGGCGCTAGTTGGGTTATCCAGCAGCAGCATTGGAGACGGAGCCAACACGTCTGCCGGATCATCTGAAGACATCGACAAAGCATCGTTGTATAGATTTCCGGTGAGAGAAGCGGCGGAAATTCTCAAATTCAATCGCTTTTACCTTCCGTTTTCTGTATTTCCTTTATATTTTTAACTCCGTACTTTAGCCCGACTGAAAATGGAGAATTTTTTTTTTCCGGTAAAATTTTGACGGAAAAGTGACGGAAAGATCATTTTTGCAAAAAAATCAATAATCGTGAACTAAAATTGCAAGGTTCAAAAGTCGTAGATCAATTCTGCTAGTGTCACTATAGTCGTGCGACCAAAAGTGCAAAAAACTCTATATCTCTAATATGATTTAACATTACAACAATGGGTATTGGATACCCCAATATGAATATTTCATTTCTACTTAAATTTAATGGATATTTTTTGTTCTTTACTCAATTAAAAACTGTCCAAACTTATCTTATTAGAGTTTGAAAGGATCAGACAATTGAAATTCTCGACCTATTATCATCTCTTGAAGTACTAATATTATGGGAGTGTTTCGTAAATAGCTTTTACCTAAAGATGTTTGATAAATTAATTATTAATTGATAGCTGACTACATGCAAAATGACTTTCTCAAAAAATTATTTAAAAAAAGTATATTTTGAACAACTTTTTAAATTTTAACTATTTGGAATCATAAATTATTACAAAAAGTTAATTAATTAAATACTTATATTCATTGATTAACTAAATTAAACAACTAATAATGATTAAATAAATTAAAATTAATTAACAAACTAACTATATATGTTATCAGTGTATATATGTTCTTTTAAGAGAAATATAGTATAAGAATTGAACATGTGATGAATCACATGTACTGTTCAAAGCGAACGCCAGATTAATTGACAGATGGACACCGAATTTTGTGTCGGGGGATTTGTAACATGGCCAGATCATGTATTTTACTTCATTAAATTATAATATGTTAGAATATAATTATTCCTTATTTCACTGCTTTCTTTTTATATTATATTAGAAGATCCGTAAGACGATTTGATTAAAAAGGTTTTGATAAAATTTAAATTTAAATTTTTTAATATAAAAATTACATCATATCTAACACACTCAACTTACATTTTTGAGAGAAAAAAATTTAAAATTACTTTATCTACATTTCTCCTTAAATATATAAGAACCGACAAATTAAATCTTATGCATTGAACCAAAGGTAATTTGTAGAGATATAGGTTTTTTAAATTTATAACGAGACTATATTTAGATTAATACAAGCTTTAAATTTATACATTTCATCAATTGAAACCACAAATTACAATCTTATCGCAAAAGGTGCAGTGATATGTTTTTATCTCGTTTTATTCTTTCCTTTTCATCTTATCTTATCATATTAATATAAGAATACGTGGAAAAAAAAGAGTTACATATTCTTGAGATAAAATTAATATTTTCATATATGAAAAAGCTAAGAATAGTATGAAGACAATAACAAGGCTTTACCATCGGGAGTGAATGAGATAACGAGATGGAAGGTGGCGCAGAGTAGCGCCAAGAGTATGATGCCTGTTTCTTCATCTTTTTATGAGAGCTGAGAGAAAGAGATAAAGGCCGGGAAGAATAAATGAATGAATGTGGGATGAAATTGGCAAAGCGGTGCAAGGGGTTTATATGAGTACGTGTTTATCAAAATACCCCTTGGATTACACTAAATAACAATGCCTGCATTGTATATTTACGAATTATCTCAAAATGCTGATGAGTTAAACTAAGTTTTCATTGGTGTATAGTAGTATATATTAATCTATTATCTATAGCACATGCTATATGTTCGATCTGGTGCAGAAAGTCTCGTGGTGACCACAGGGAAAACTGCATGCTATCATTGACAAGAATTTTGTCTATTTTCTGTACAAAAACAATTTCATATTCCTTCATAGTCGTGGGATGCATGCAGCTGCAGAACATGCATATAATCAAAATTAAATGTGAATTGAGTGTTGAAACATGATTCTCATACTATAAAATTATAAATTTAATTTTTTTTCAATATTTTTTTAATCTAACTTGTTAGTTAGATCAGAGTCTTTCTAATATAATTTATCTTTTATGTGTAATTTACGAGCTATTACACATAATCAATAATAATTAATTAGTTTATACTCTCAAATAGTGATTACGAGTTCCTTGCTTTTCTTGTAAACATGATTGAAGAACACCTCAGCTCCTTTACAAATCTGCCAACAAATCCCAATTAAACAGCTGTTTATTTTGTTAAGTATTATCATTATTAGAGACATTTCGCATTTAGAAAGATGCAATAATATTCGTTTCCAAACACCATTTTCGTAGGAAGGCAGGCATGCCAAATTTATTAATTAGTTGCTACAAAATCTTTACATGGAAAGTTCCGACCAAAGTGTGACAAGACAATAACAAAGACCATTTAACACAACAATATAATGAAATAAGGATGTGCAAATGTACAAAAGATAAAATATTTGAAAAATTACACTTTTTAACTTCTGGATTATTGTATAACAAATTTAGTTCATATATTATACACTTCACTATTAATTTTTGAGTTATTAGGAAATTAAAGTGAATTATATAAAAACGCAGCACGCAGTGATGTCGAAACTGACGTTGTAACACAAACGACATGTAATGCAGTTCGGACAAACAACCCTAATCTGCGAGGCACTTCTCAATTTGACAATTTGCCAAAACACCTAAAAGCTTAATATTTAAAGTACAATATTTGGAACCTGAGATTACACAATAGAATGATCTTTTCCTACCGAACTATTGAAACCTAAACACATGTACTACTTTCTAGGGGATTTGGGTATCCTCTTCTCAATGACTCTTGTACCTCCACAAGTTAGATCTTGAAAGCTTGTCTTTGTGTTGATGAGTAGCTGCTTTTATAATGCCAAGAGTCATATGTTGGTTCTAAGAAGGTTTTGTTAATCCTAACCAAAAATAGGATCGGAGTAGGAATCTTGATTCCTACTTGGATTTAGTAATCCCTTTTTGCACAGAATTTGACAAGCTATTTTGAATCAACATTTTTTCCCTTTGTCAAAATTTTGGCAAAACCTTGATCTTTCAAGAGCCTAAAAAATCCCCCTTAGTTGATTACCTTTTTCAAAACAGTCTGTCATGAACCTAGAGGTATTATCCCCTTTTTTTTTTTCTTGTTGCTTTGTCAACCAAAAGTAGATGGTACCGGAGATTAGTTGAGCCAGTCTGCTATATGGGTAGAAACAGGACTGTATACAGCAGTATGTACACAAAAAGTTTGATTGGCAGATATTAGTTTTACTGGGGAAATTGCATATACAAAAAAAAAAAAAAAAAACATAATAACATAATAGCCATAATAAGCATAAAAACACTGCTAAGCATAATAAGCAGCACTGTGTTGCATTGCTTTTTCTCCCTTTTTTTTTGCTAAAAACTTGCAATTGTTTCAACTTGAGGATGTTGAAACAGAGGTTTCAACATCCTCCTGGCTTTCTTCCTCATTTTTTCTTCATCTTCCTCTTCAATTTCTGGTTTTAGGGCTTTTAGCCATTGAAGGACTTCTGATTTCTTCTTCTTTGATTTTCATGTGCCATCCTTGTGACATGTTTGTCTGATGCTTTTAACTCAGTCAGTCTTCTTTCAAAGTAGTTTATCATATTTTTCTGATTTGTTGGATTTGTCTTTTGGCACTGTGTTTTTCAAGTCATTCTGGTGACCTCCCTTCTTCAGTTTTATGGTAGTGTTGATGCTTTTGCCTTGATTTTTTGGTACATGGGTTTTGAGGCCCTGCTTTGTCAAGATGGCGAATATCAGATTTAGGAATATTAGGGAGGAGTTTGTCACAGTATTTTATGCCAGGTTGGTTATCTATGAATGAATGGATGATGGTCCCAAGGTTGAACATTCCTTTCCCAATCTTGTATAACAATTCTGCCAGAGTCCATTTTATAGTGGATACATGTAGGAAGGCATCCAATGACAAGAGCTATCTTTTGAAGGATAACATATTTGCTTGTCAAGGAGGCAGCATTGATCTTGTTCTTCTCGAAACTCACATTCCCGCTTTGGGCAACTTGTTCACTAGTTACTTGCACACACTGCTCAATTCCAGATGTTCCCGTGTAGCTATTGATGATATCTGGCTTAAACTCATAAAACTTACCCCTTAGATAGACTTTCCCGTACATAGGACCGCTAGGTGTAGTGGTGTTTTTAGTGAGATTGCAGTAGAATCTTGGATGACCTGTTCATCATAGGATTCAATGTTGGTGAGTGTCCCACAAGAGTTGGTTTGAAGTCAAGATTTCCTGAATCTGTTCAAAGTTGTCCAGTCTGTCAAGGATGAGTAATTTTTAGCTAATGACCTTTTTCTCCACAATCTTTTTCCACAAGCTTACAGATTTTTTTTCTCAAAAAGGTTGAGCTGTGAGGTTTTGGCAATTTTTGATAGGTCAGCACTACCAACCACTTTCTGTTTCCCTTTTTCTTTGGCACTTGATTTCCTTTTACCCTTTCTCTTGATGGCCAGCCTTGTTTTAACTCTTTCACAACTAGAGTCTCTTCTATTTCATTTGGCACCCAATTTTGTTCTTCCTCTACCCTTTTCTCTTTTAAATTTTAAAGTTTGTTTGGATTTGGAGGGTATATTGGACACTTTCGGGGTGGTCTTGCTGAAATTAGGAAGTCATTTGGTTTTTTAGCCCTAGGGTCTGCCCCTTCGTAGGGGTCAGTCCTTTTTCTTTTTCCATGTTCTTTATCTGACAGGGAGGGTGGTGGTTGTGTGGTTTCATCAGCCTCTGTTTCTGGGGAATTTCTTCGTCCATGTTAGGACCGTGTTCTTCCTTAGATTTTTCTTTTTCTTGAATGGCGTTGGGTGAAAGATTGTTATCATTCGGTGTTGGACAACATTATCCCCCGAAATAGCTACTGAGGGTAGACAAATTGAGAATTCTTCATTTAATTCGACTGTAATACTTAGATTACCTGGGCTAGGGTTTTGATGTTTTTGAATTTTCTCGAACGGAACTTGAGAAATTGGGAACGGGTCCATGATGATGGTGTTGGGACTTTCTTCTTCGACACACAGTGGATTCGAGGGTGCTCCGGTGCCGGTGTACTGTGGTGTGATGCATCTCCGAGGTATCTTCCCCTTCCTTTGATTTCTAGTTCTCACCATTGTCGATTTTTGTGGAGAGTGAGAGAAACGATTTAGGCATATGTAGATGGTCTTAGGTAGATGATAACACGCAACTTAATTTTGGGGATTTTTAGACATGGATTTCGGGTTTGGGCTTTGATTGTTGAGATATGGGCTCCCCTTTTTATTATTTAGCTTTGTAGAAACGACCAATGTTTTATTTTTCTTCACAAAATGCACAGGTCAATTTCAGCCCTTAATTTGCATATTGTTCCCGTCAAGAGCTTTGTTAAGATGTCTGCTAGTTGATTTTCTGTATTAATGTGTGTGAGATTGATAATTTCATCTTCTACTAGTTCTCTTATGAAGTGATGTCTGATATCAATGTGTTTTGTTCTTGAGTGCTGTACTGGGTTTTTTGAAATATCTATCGCGCTTTTGTTATCGCCAACGAATGGTCATAGTTGATTGATGCATTCCATAGTCTTCTAGCATCTGTTTCATCCAAAGTAGTGTGTGCAACAACTCCCTGCTGCGATGTATCTAGCCTCAGTTGTTGATAAAGATATCGAATTTTGTTTTTTGCTTATCCAAGATACTAGATTTGTTCCTATGAAAAAACATCCTCCCTGAGGTGTTTTTCCTATCATCTATGTTTCCTGCCCAATCTGCATCACAATAAGCTGACAAGTGATGATTGGTATCGAAGGAATACCATATTCCTAAGTCGGTAGTTCCTTTGACATATTTAAATGATTCTTTTAACTAATTTTAGATGTTGCTAGGTTAGGATTGGCTTGATATCTGGCACACACAAACACACCCTTGGATTTATGAAAGCTCTTTACTGCTCTGCCGACGGTGGCTATGGTTATAGAAGGGGAGACGGTGGATGATATTTCCTTTCTTCTAAGCTAACGGATCGTGCATCGGAATTACCCAACCCGGATCGTGGAGGGGAAAAAAACTGACAGAGAGTGAAAAAAATAGTTTTGGATTTAATGGGGGGTAACCAAGGTTATTACGAAAATTATCAAATTGTCCATAGTTTTAACACAAGTTAGTGACAAATTTAACCGCGAGGACTAATTGGCTACAATTTGAAACATTTGAGGGTCCAATTTAGCAAATTGACAATGAAGGACTACAATGCATATCTAGGAACAATTAAGGGACAAAAAATATGATTTTTCCCTAATTTAAAACTTCAAAGTATTATTTTTCCAAATCTTGTTGAAATTCTAGACATCTTTCTCAAAATAGTCAACACAAAACGCACATGAATATGAATTATAGATTAATTGATGTGATTTCTTATTTGATTTAATGTGGGGAAGGCTCTATCTTTTCTACGAATTCTTTGAGATATTCTTTCAAGTAATGTATTTTCTATTATATATTTACAAAAATAAGGAAGGTACCTACTACCTACGCAGATGCAGAGGGGTATGTGTCATACCACAACCACATTGGAGATGTAAGGCTGTAAGGGAATAAGCACAAACCACTTACCAAATAATAAATGAAAGGAGTTCCATTTTTAAATAATTTACGACTTTTAAATTTTATAAAGTAAAATAAATTAAAGAGTAATAATCTGAATAAAATTTTTTTTTTTTTTTTTTTTTTTTAAATTCTTACTCCTTATGGGGATAGGGAAGGGACAAGGATGGAGGGTTTTAGAGATTAGAAATATGTCTTCGATCTCCTACACAACAAAAATATAAAGAATTTTTTTAAAAAATATAAATTCAATAATAACTCGATTCTTAATTAGTCTAAAAGTGATGCATTACATCTCCTTTCTTGATATACTCTCTTAATATGGTACTATTTGATTGGAAATTTTTTTTTCACATGTTTTTTAACAAGTCAATTAGACTACACACGAAATTAAATCTATTTCAATTATTTATGTTAAGTAGGATCTCAAAAATGACAAAATATTCATTTAAATAATTACAAATAGTAAGATTGAACAATTAATAAGCAATCAATAAATATTAAATGATTTTGCCGCCTTAAATATTAAACATTATTAACTTCCGGTTGAGGAAATAATAATAAAACTTTTTTCATAATTGAAGTTTAGTAGTTAAAATCCCATATCATGCTGTTGCAAGGCATGCCGTTTCTATGTCAGATTGCGAGGAGTGGATTGCTGGCCCTCCTCCTTTCCTCCTTGTTGATGTTCTTTCTACTGATTTAATGAATTAAGTTGGTTCCTTTCAAAAAAAAAAAACAAAAAAAACTCCCATATTATATTATCAAAATGGAAAATGGCACTTTTTCCCCTTAAGTTATATACTTATAGCACTTTTTCCCCTTCAATTATTTATGTAAAGCATATTAGTCCCTTAAATTATTTTAAAAATAGTGATTTTCCCCCCTGAAATTATTAAATTGACATTTCTATCCTTCACAAGTAAACCATTTTTATTTATTTTACTTCTCACCAACAAATTGATTCGCTTGGTATATGATAGCAATGACCAACGGTTCGGTTTCGAACTGAACCAGACACTAGTAGCAATCGAAGTTAAAAGTTTCTCGGTTTATGAATTCAGATCTAGAGTCCATATTTAGATTTCAATTTATTAAATTTATGAACCAAAAAAACTGGATCATGACCCGTGAATGACGCGTCTGCGCTTTGCGATTTTGAACCGTCTTTAATCTTTTTGAAAAATTTATTTTTATTTTAAAATAAGTCCTAATTAACAATAATGCCTTATTTTTATTTTTTTCAGTTCGGCCGAACATGAACCGACCATCTCCCATTTGCGATTTTAATAAACTCTAAATATTGCGTTTTTGATTCTAAATTGTAATTGGAATATTTTGGTTTAGTTGCATAGTATCTGTTTGGTTTGAACCAAATTATAGTAATAATTTGTTAGAGAGAAAAAATAAATGAAATATTTATTTTAAAGATAAATATGTCAATTTAACATTTTAAGGGGGAAAGAAGCCATTTAAATAATTTAAGAGAAAAAAGTACTATAAATATATAACTGAAGGGAAAAAAGTGTCATTTTCCTTATCAAAATAAAAGAATAATATGAGCGGATAGGGGACATCCAAGATCCGAGGTCACCAATCCCATGTGCAACTCAAGATATGATTGAGAATGAAACTGCTGCCATTTTCTTTTTTTTTTTTTTTTTTTTTTTTTTTTTTTTTTTTTTAAAAATTTCTAACTCTCATGGACAATCAACCTAAACTTTATTAATTTGCTTCCTAAACTTATAAAAAGTAAATTGATACTAAAATATATATTTATGACACACAAGAAATTCATTTCAAATTTAAATTATCAATATTTGTAGTAAAGATCAAATCCTAATCTTATTGTTAAAAAAAAAAATTAAAATAAAACTTCTTTTTATCTACTAAAAATTGATATGCCAAGGCAAATTTTCCGTCTTTAATTATACACCCACACACGACACACACACACACACATAATAATGAGCTACTATACTAATATATTATCATATATATATGAACTTATATAACTAATAGCTATTCATTTTTTTTGTAAAAATATAATATTGATTATTATCGGATTCACGTCCAAGTTAGCTGTATGACTTCTTATTTATTACTGTTCATAGGAAATTGGTTTATGTTCCTTTACGGTCGCAATAATTTCTCAAATACAAAGGCATCCAACATGTGCAACAGTTGAAGCCGACAACTAATGAGGTGGCAAGTCGCGTAATAACCCGCATTTATTGTATGCTGCTGTAAAGCATCTGTTTTTATATATATACCTATAGTAATATATATATATATATACGTATATACACTAGTTATATATAGTACTTATAACGTACTATATACGTAGTAAGTGGATGTCTCCAGGTGGCGAATAAACGTGTTCAGCGAAGTGAAACTGCGAACGAAAATTAGCGCGCCGAACACATGTCCAGATTCTAATAACTTTAAAAAAAAAGAACGCGGTGACATTTTTCGTAAATAAATTGAACATCGAAGTGCAAGTAAAATCACTTTTACAAGTGCCACCTACTTCACCCACTATAACGTGCATGTAATTTTTCTTGTTAGCATGTCCTTCCCACAAACATTCATCAGCACCTACCGGTTGTCGCTTTAACTAAACTATCATGTGGCAACTATTTCATAATATTGGGTGCACAACTTATACCCCCCTATAGCACACATACTTTTCACCTATAAGTGCACGTATTTCTTGTCTAACATTCATCTGATCTGAGTTCAGTGGGTAGTAATAACCCTGAAACCACTCGCAAACATTCATACACCTAGGTGCGAACTATTATAACAATGTGTGCAACTAACTAAGAACTAATGGATTGCAACTTAAGTATTCGAATGCTCAGATATAACAATCCCAATTCTTTACTTGCACTATAATGACATTTTACATGCATTGTATACTTTTACTTGCACTTCCGATGTTCAATTAATTCTCCAACGCAAATGCCACTGCGTTTTTTTTAAAAACCCCCTCAGTGTTTCTCTATCCATTTGAGACACGTGGACACGACAAATCATCGTTCATATCTCGCGCCTAGGGCGACAGCATGTCGCATCATTATGTGCGATTCATATAGATATATCACTATAACTGTACTATATATATATCATCATATACTATTAAATATTTACTAATATATCGGTATATATCATTATTATATACTATATATCTATATAATAATATATATAATATATACTATATAATTTTAGTTCAAATTGTGGTGGTGTGTTCTTGTGCCGTTCAGTAAGCACGAATTGCACCACTACGTATCAAAATATGTAGTCACCCTACGTATTTGAAATGTTATTAAAATCAGAATAGTATGATAATGACTATAAAATACACAAATACACCACACTCTAGTGTATTTATGAACACGTAGTAATATATTTGTACAACATAGTGATGCAAGACCGCAATCGCACACAATTTTGAACTCCCCTCCACCCCTCCCCCCCCCACAACACACATATATATATGAAAGGGTTCAGATAATAAACCATATAAAAAGTGTGAACACTTCACACACTCCATCCTTAAAAAATCAATGGCTAATTAAAATTTTATCATTACTAAACTTTTAAGTTTTTAATTATTATAAAATAACATTTTATTATGAGAATCGTTATTATCCACTCAAGCGACTAGCCCTTTAACTACTAATTAAGCAAATGTTCTTTCTACATTGCATAGTATAATGTTGTTATATATGTGTGTGTATGGATTGAGTTTGTAGGTGATGTTAGCCCCTGTAGGCCATCTTGTTGGAGCAAAATTTTGGGAGATTTCTTTTAGAGATAAATAAGGTGGTGAACATGCCCCTATAAGGTGATAGAGTTAATGGATTATGATTATTGTATCTAATTTTTATCAGTATTCACTGATTTAAGGTTTTTATAGTATAATTTATCTTTTTAATATGATTTCGGACTATCACACATGAATAAATTTTATCCCATACATATATTATCGTATAGTAATAGTGAGTTTTCCTTGTGACTCAAAAAAATAAAAATTTAAAAGGTGGTCAACCATCATTTGATCTTAATACAATTCCTTATAACTTGTATTCATGAATGATAAATGAACAACATATTAAGGATACTTGTGGCCAGTGGACGGACCTAGAAAAATAGTTGAGTAGGGGGCGAAGTTTAAATAATAAAAATTCTCTATAAGTCTATAACAAAATGTCAAGCATCAAGATCTTCTAAATCAGGGACAGATCCATAATTTTTTTTCAATAGGGTGGCGAAACATTAAAACAAAAGAGATAGCTTAAAAAAAATGAAACACTTAAGAAGTTAGTCATAAATATTGTTAGATATGAGCGAAAAATAAAACACATCAAAACTTTAATATTATTAGATATGAGCGAAATATAAAACACATCAAGACTTTATAAAATATTTATAACAAAATTAGGAAACATAATTAATTTGTTAAAATCATTTCTAATAGAAAACCATTATAATTATTTAATAAAAGTATATATAACATTATTGTTGTTTTTTGAAAGCAAGGTCACCATTATTATTCAAATAGGGCCACGAAAAACTGCATTCACGCAATACCATGACCACAAATTTTGAACCCTCAGTTACAAAGACAAATACACATGCCCAACCCATTTAAGCTAACCTATTTCTTGTTAACATTTTCTTTTTTTATTATTAGTATACTACCTTGTACTCTACACACACAAACCCACACACAAACACACACACAAACACACACACACACACCAAACACACACACAGTATATATACAAGGTTATATATTGAGTGGGGTGACGTGGGGCAGCTGGCACTGTAGGCCGCACTGGCTTGTGGCTGATACATTTTGTCTCGTTTTTAGTTCTTAATTATTCTTGCCTTTAGAATTAGCAGTGTTTAAACTGGTGGTTACAACTTCCTGCTAACACATGCTATCTTCTCTTCCCCCCCCCCTGTATGCTAATTTATAGCTAGTTGTTTGTGTCAATTAAATTCAATTCAAGTTCATAATGCTATATGGGTATCAAGAGCCAGCTTTCGTCTTTTTACTACGAAAGAACTTTTCTTTCTTTTTCGATGGCTTCTACTACCACCAATGAAATCATCAAGGTCAATCTCACACACTTTACCATTAACTTACTTACCATCGATTTCTCAGTTTGGCGCCCGACAATCATAGTACCCTTGTTAGATCTCAACCTCCTGGGCTATGTTTGACGGTCCACCAAGGAACCCACCGAATACAGCACTCATTTATCTGCTACGACAGCTCATATTGCATGCAACGTCTGTTGCCAGTTCATGACAGTGCCTCTAAGAGGACGCATTATTTCCCTCAAGGCAAACTCACTAAAAACCCAAAGAGGTTCTCGGTCCATCACTACTTACCTAATGACATGCGAGCCATAGCCGATGATCTGCGTTGGCTTAGTGTCCTGTATCTAATGAAGATCTAATCTTCTACATATTGACTCGGTTGGGGAAGGATTACAACTCTATCATATCGGCTATTCGCGTTCGTGAAAAGCCTATGTCCTTTGGTGAGTTAGCAGAAGTGCTGACTGACCATGAACGCCAATTTAAAGGGTGTGGATGAATTGCATCAGTCTTTAGGTGGCCTCTCGCCCAATGTTTACTCAACGGCGGCCTTGCAACCCTCCGCACAACCAGTACCTAATTCCAACCGAGGCTCCACAATCAACTCATTACGGCCTCCAAACAGGACAAAAGTTGGCAACAAGGATGATCCCAACACTCAAGTAATTGGTTTGTAAGTTTTTTCATCTGCACAGGTCATGAAACAAGGAGTGTGTCGCAGGCTAGCCAGGTTTTTAAAGGAGCATAATGTTCTCTCGTGCAACCTCTTAACTGTCTCTACGGGCTAATTCTTGATCGGGCCATCTTCTTCCTAGATGGTTGATAGTGGTGGTCCCACCATGCCACACCAGCGTTGATCCGTTGCACACTTCTTCGAGTATAATAGACTAGATGAATAGCTTGCGGCGGACGTAATTCCTAGAATAACGATGTTGGTGAGTATAGCATTCCCACTCCCTCTACTGTTCTCACTCATTGATAATGTCTTGCGTGTTCCACGGTTACTGCACAGCTTAGTTTCTATAATCCAACTTACTGCAAGCTAATCGTCGTGTCTGTTGAATTCTTGATCTCTATTTCCTTGTCAGGATCTTCGACGGGATTCCTGCTATACTGGCGAAAATAATTGGTGTCTACTAGGACCAGTTACTTCTCGTCCAGCATCATGTTACGCAATGTCTCGGTTTATTCTCAGTGGACCAGCACTTTGCCCAACCCGTCTAATAAGGTGATGCCAACTTGTGTTGCAATGGCTTGTAAATTGTTCCAATCTCTAGTACCATACATAGCGACAGTTATTATACTATAATCTTAACATAGATAATAATGCTAGCCATCTACATGATTCTACAACTACATGTTAGACACACAACACACTCAATATAATACATCTGATGAATGTGAGAACCATACTGGAATCTTGAATGAATTTTAGTTTAATGATATTTATATGAAACCTTGATTTTCTAAGTTGATATCCATGACGTAAGTATGATTCTTTCCCATATATTCAAACTTCAATAGGTTAAAGTGAGAAATACGTTTGGTCCTATATCAATTAATTTCTCTATTACTCAATAATGGGGAAGAGGGTTTATACTTACCATTCTTGAACCAATCAATGGTATTTCTCTCATCACCACCACCACAACACCCACTTTAGATAATGTTCGCAGAGCAGACACCCAAAGCATCGTAGGATAAACCAGGATTATGGCCTACACATAGCACTCTAGCGTCATCTACCATCCTAATGATAACTGGACCTACGCTCTTTACAAAACGGCAGTTTTTATACTTATTAACGGCTATCCTCGCCTGTTTTAGGTAATCAGTCTCCTGTCCATAGTCACTATATCATCGGTTGCCGTAACTATGTAAATTGCAACCCTTGGACTGCTCGTGTTCCCGTGGTTGCGTCCTTATAACACCAAGAAACTACAACCAAAGTCGCGACCGTGTGTCTTCCTTGGATACTCCAACACTCAGTCAGGTTACAAATGTCTAGATCCTTATTCCGGTCATATTTATATATCTCGGCATGTTAGATTTGTACCTCATGTGTTCCCTTATAGTGATTTGCAGCAAACATCTAGCAGCCTACCATCTAGTTCACAGGGTTCGGACTCAACCCCTATTGTGTTCAAGTCACCCCTTTTGACTACCCAGTCCGAGGTCATTCCATCAGCTGCGTAGTCTCCCTCTCCGTTTTTGGTGTTTTCTCCTACTCCGTCCCTATCCAGCGTAGCTGACCACCAACAGTCTACTCCGCTGGATGTTCCAACTCGTGTTCCAACACCAACCAACACTGTCAACCTGCATTCTACTCCGGTGGATGTTCCAACACAAGTTCCAACACCAACCAACACTATCAACCTGCATTTTGCGTCGGTGGATGTTCCAACTCAAGTTCCAACACCGTCAGACGTGAACAATCTGAATGTACCCAATTCTTCACCGTCGGCGGCGTCTAGTTCGTCGTCACCCCTCGTTCTAGAAAGTAGCCAACATACCAGCCAGTCTGTGTCTGACTCTCTGCCTACCACCACCTCTGAAGTCTCTATTCGCAAGATAATCTCCGTCGGTCTTCCCGGACGCGTCGCCCCAATCCTAGGTATTCTGACTATGTCATTAACCACGCCTCGACGCATCCCTTGCGTCCCACTTTAGAACCCTCTACCGTCGCCCAGGCTCTTAAAGATGCTCGGTGGAGGAAAGCGATGGATGAGGAGTTTGAAGAGCTCCAACGTAACCAAACGTGGCAACTGGTTCCTCGCGGAACGGCTGCCCCGATTGGCTGCAAGTGGGTTTATCGTGTCAAGCGCAAACCAGATGGGTCGGTTGATCGGTATAAAGCGCAGCTTGTTGCTAAAGGGTTCTTGCAGACTGCTGGCCGGGATTACTTTGAAACGTATAGTCCGGTTATGAAGCCAGTGAATATCCGCGTGGTTCTGACCATTGTTTCGAGTAATCGCTGGGGTTTACGCCAACTAGACATTAATAATGCGTTCGTTCATGGAACATTGCATGAGGAGGTGTTTATGGAATAGCCACCAGGGTTTGTCAATCCCTCATTCCCAACGCATGTTTGCAAACTAACTAAAGCCTTATACGGTCTCAAGCAGGCTCCTAGGGCTTGGTACTTGGAGCTTTCCCCGTTTTTGTTGCGTTGTGGGTTTTTGAAGTCACACGCAGATGCGTGTTTATTTATTTATTCTGCTAATAATGTTATTGTTTATTTTCTGGTGTATGTGGACGACATTATATTAACAGGAAACGATGCTGCATGGCTTGACAAGTTTGTTAAAACTATGTCCGCTCGGTTTGCTCTTAAAGACCTTGATTCCTTGCATCACTTCCTAGGTGTTGAGGTAGTTTCAATTCCTAATGGCATGTTCCTGTCTCAGAGTCAGTATATAACAGACATATTGGTGCGGTTTAAGATGGATGGTGCAAAGGCTGTTTCAACACCGCTGGCGACCACGGACAAGTTGCTCCCTACACAAGCTGGTAGCGTTGCGGTAGATGTGACTTAGTTTCGGCGTCTTCTTGGCCTGCTGCAGTACTTGGTTATCACTACACCTGACATGGCCTATGCAGTTAACCGTCTCTCACAGTTCATGCATATGCCTACGGAGGTGCACTGGCAGGCTGTCAAGCGATTGTTTCGCTACCTCAAGGGTACAGTGTG